>NW_024121100.1:21841542-21915379 GCF_016745375.1 Pimephales promelas
AAACTCAGTCCAATGCAGTAAGCCAGAACACGGTGACGCAGGGACTTCGATGGTCAGCCAGATGATGTGAAGACAGACGGTGAAATCCACAGGACACGGTGAACAATACTCAAAACACGATCGACACTTCACGGGGGACGAGACGATCAGGAACCAGGACAAGGACACACCAACACCAAACAACGATCTGACAAAGATGAGAGAGTAGTAGTGAGTATATATAGCGTGGTGGTGATCGACTGCAGCTGGTGATGATTAATGATGAGCAGCTGGAGTGGATCAGGTAATGCCATACGGACACGCCCCTCACACACGTGCATTCATACAACAACATAAACACGAGACTAGAAGGAAACAGAGGAACTGTCCACCGTGACAGTACCCCTCTCCCTAAGAACGCCTCCTGGCGTTCTCAGACTCCCTTACCTGTCGATTGTAATCATCGATAAGAGAGTGATCCAGAATGTCTCTAGCAGGAACCCAACTTCTCTCCTCCGGACCGTAACCTTCCCAGTCCACCAAGTACTGAAATCCGCGTCCCCTCCGTCTAGAATCCAGAATGCGATTGACCGAATAGGATGGTTCCCCATCTACGAGTCGCGGCGGTGGGGGAACCGGGACTGGCGGATTAATGCGAGCATAAAACACGGGCTTGACTTTGGATACATGGAACACGGGATGAATTCTCTTGTACGCAAGAGAAAGTTGAAGGCGGACTGCCACCGGACTAACGATCTTGGTAACAGCAAATGGGCCAATAAATTTGGGAGCAAGTTTATTCGAGACGGATCGGAGAGGAATGTTCTTGGTAGAAAGCCACACTTTGGAACCGACGACGTATACGAGAGGCTTCCGCCGGTGGCGATCGGCTTTGGCCTTGGTGCGCGCTCCCACTTGGAGTAGAGTCTCACGGGCTCTAGTCCAAGTGCGATGACACCTCTGGATGAAGGCGTGGGCGGAGGGGACCGCGACTTCGGATTCCAGACTGGGAAAGAGGTGGTGGTAACCTACACTACACTCAAACGGAGATAGGCCCGTAGATGACACTGGTAACGTATTGTGGGCGTACTCCACCATTGACAGTTGCTGACTCCAAGAGGAAGGGTTCTTGGAAACCATACATCGCAACGTTCTTTCCACATCTTGGTTGGCTCTCTCAGTTTGACCATTGCTCTGAGGGTGAAACCCAGAGGACAGACTAACAGTCGCCCCCAGTAATTTACAAAATTCTCGCCAAAATTTGGACACAAATTGGGGACCGCTGTCGGAAACCACGTCCATCGGGAGGCCATGTAACCGAAAGACGTGATCTACGATCGTAACCGCTGTCTCCTTAGCTGAAGGTAATTTGGGTAAGGGGATGAAATGTGCTGCCTTCGAGAATCGGTCCACCACAGTTAAAATCACTGTGTTACCCTGAGAGGGTGGGAGGGCGGTAATGAAATCTAGAGCGATATGGGACCAGGGTCTCGAAGGCACCGGCAGCGGCTGAAGTAACCCATCTGGAGGTTGATTGGAAGACTTACCAATAGCACAAACTGAACAAGCCAAAACAAAATCGTGAATGTCGCGAGCCATACGTGGCCACCAAAACCGTTGCTTGACTGAAAAACCAGTGCGAGTAACTCCTGGATGACAGGCTACGTTGGAACTGTGACCCCACTGGATAACGTCAGACCGTAATCCCTCCGGCACAAACAAACGATTCGGTGGGCAACCGGGCGGAGGCGTTACCCCTTCTAAGGCTCTCTTGACCTTCGCTTTGATCTCCCATGTGAGTGTTGAAACAAATATGGTTTCGGGTAAAATACACTCGGGAGTAGACGGGCTATCGGAAAAATCAAATATGCGAGATAATGCGTCCGGTTTGATGTTCTTGGAACCCGGACGGTAGGAGAGAGTGAAATCAAAACGACCGAAAAAAAGTGCCCACCGAGCCTGCCTGGAGTTCAATCTTTTGGCAGTTCTAATGTATTCAAGGTTTTTGTGATCGGTCCAGACGATAAAAGGTACCCCCGACCCTTCTAACCAGTGGCGCCACTCTTCCAACGCCAACTTGACTGCCAACAACTCTCTGTTACCAATGTCATAATTGCGTTCGGCTGGAGATAAACGATGTGAAAAAAAAGCGCAAGGATGCATCTTGTCGTCCACAGGTGAACGCTGGGATAACACCGCTCCTACTCCCACCTCTGATGCGTCGACCTCCACCACGAACTGACGTGATGAATCAGGGGTTATCAAGATTGGAGCTGAAACAAAGCGGCTTTTCAGTTTAGCGAACACAGCCTCGGCTGAGTCTGACCACCTGAACGCAGTTCGGGGGGAGGTCAAGGCAGTCAGAGGCGCGACTAGCTGGCTGAAATTGCGAATGAAACGCCGGTAAAAATTGGCGAACCCCAGAAACCTCAACAGGGCCTTGCGTGAATCTGGGCTTGGCCAATCCACCACAGCCTTGATCTTCTCAGGGTCCATCCGCATCCCCTCGGACGACACGATGTATCCTAGAAAGGGAACAGACTGTGCATGAAAATCGCATTTCTCCGCCTTGACAAAAAGCCCATTCTCTAGCAGCCTCTGAAGCACTCGACGGACGTGCTGCACATGCTCCTGGAGAGACGAAGAAAAAATCAATATGTCGTCCAGGTAGACATATATGAACTGGTCGATCATGTCTCGCAGCACGTCATTGACCAATGCCTGGAAAACTGCTGGGGAGTTGGACAATCCGAACGGCATGACCAAATATTCAAAGTGCCCCCTAGGGGTGTTAAAAGCATTTTTCCATTAATCACCCTCCCTAATGCGAACCAAATGATATGCGTTACGCAAGTCCAATTTCGTGAAGATGGATGCTCCCTGCAACCTTTCGAAGGCTGAAGACAACGGCAAAGGATAAGTATTCTTTACCGTGATGTTATTCAACCCTCGGTAATCAATTCAAGGTCGCAGCGATCCATCCTTTTTCCCCACAAAAAAGAACCCCGCCCCCGCTGGAGAAGAGGAAGGGCGAATGAACTTGGCTGCTAGAGAATCAGAAATATATTTCTCCATAGCCTCTCTTTCAGGAATCGAAAGTGAATATAACTTGCCTTTAGGCGGAGACTTACCTGGCAGTAAATCTATCGCACAGTCATAGGGACGATGCGGAGGGAGAGAAGCAGCACGAGACTTACTGAACACTTCCTTCAGGTCCAGATACTCCGCGGGCACGTTAGACAAATCCCCCGCCTCCTCCTGTAACACAGAAACAGGTACAGACGAACAAGCAGACACAAGACAAGACTTATGACATTCCTTATTCCACTCCAGCACAGCTTTATGAATCCAGTCCACACGGGGGTTGTGTGTGATGAGCCAAGGATGTCCAAGAACAACGGGTGCCAGGGGTGAGTCCAAAATAAGAAAAGAAATAGTCTCGGTGTGGTTGCCAGAGGTGATGAGAGTGATGTCTTCGGTTCTGTGTGAGATGGTGGGGAGTTCTTGGCCATTTAATGCGTGAACAGAAATCCGGTGATCGAGGGAACGGAGGGGAATTTGAAAAGTGCGTACAAAATTAAAATCCATAAAATTACCTTCCGCCCCTGAGTCCAGTAGTGCAAGACAGTCGTGTTGGTTAGTTGACCATCTCAGTCTTACCGAGAGGAGAGTGGAAGTAGATGTTGCTGATGAGGTCTTCTTGGCGGAGATCCCACCCGACAGTAGCCTCACGTTTACTATCGGGCTTGGCCTTTTACCGGGCAGTTGTAAGCATAATGACCAGTCCCTCCGCAATACAGGCAAAGGCCCTGGGACCTCCGCCTCTCCCTCTCCTCCCGGAAAGCCGAGCTCGACCCACCTGCATAGGCTCGTGATCGTTGACGGGACTGACCACGTCCCTGCCGCTGGATCGTTGGACGTCCATCTCTCCGAACGTACGGGTGGAAGTTGTTCTGCGCTCGACTCTGGACAGTCGAGCGTCCACCCGTAAGGCAAGATCAATCAGGCCGTTGAGACTCGTGGGGAGATCCAGGGCATAGATCTCCTTCTGGACGTGGTCAGCCAGCCCATGCAGGAACATGTCCCACTGCGCCTCCTCGTTCCAGCCACACTCCGCTGCCAGGGTCCTAAACTCGATAGAGAACTCTGATACCGAACGTCTTCCTTGGCGAAGTTCCGCCAACGTTCTGGCCGCCTCTCTTCCTGAGACTGACCTGTCGAACACCTTTTTCATTTCGTCCGACAGGTCCTGGAATGAGGAACAGCATGGGTTCTGGTTCTCCCACACCGCCGTTCCCCAGAGTGCCGCTCTCCCAGTCAATAATGTCAGCACAAACGCAACCTTGGTCTGTTCATTGTAAAAAGTGCGTGGCTGCAAGGCAAAATGCATAGAACACTGGGTTAGGAATGCTCTGCAATATGAAGGCTCACCCGAATAGGCTTCTGGTACCGGCAACCGGGGTTCCGACTGGGAGGGGCTTCCCGATGGTGCGAGAGGAACGGCAGGTGTGGGGGGCGCAGCGGGAACACGTAGGCGCTGGATCTGCTGGGTGAGCTCGGACACCTGCGTCACCAAGGCTTGTACTGCGCGACCCGTGTCGCCGATCTCCTTCTCCTGAGAATTCATTCTCTGAATGCTGTGATGTACGAACTCCTCGATGGATGTGGTTGATGCACTCGCTGCTCCCATTTGACGGTCAGATCGTTCTGTCATGGTGCAATATATCACAGGAAGCAATAGCGAGTGAACAGTGATTTATTATAACTCAGTCCAATGCAGTAAGCCAGAACACGGTGACGCAGGGACTTCAATGGTCAGCCAGATGATGTGAAGACAGACGGTGAAATCCACAGGACACGGTGAACAATACTCAAAACACGATCGACACTTCACGGGGGACGAGACGATCAGGAATGCAGGAACCAGGAACCAGGACAAGGACACACCAACACCAAACAACGATCTGACAAAGATGAGAGAGTAGTAGTGAGTATATATAGCGTGGTGGTGATCGACTGCAGCTGGTGATGATTAATGATGAGCAGCTGGAGTGGATCAGGTAATGCCATACGGACACGCCCCTCACACACGTGCATTCATACAACAACATAAACACGAGACTAGAAGGAAACAGAGGAACTGTCCACCGTGACATATACAGGTTGAATAGGAGTGGCGCAAGAATCGAGCCCTGAGGGACTCTGCAGTTCATGGATTTCCACTCAGACTTATGTTCTCCCATACTCACAAAATAACCTCTCCCTTCTAAGTATGACCTGAACCATTTTAGGACTATCCCAGAAAGCCCCACCCAGTTCTCCAGCCTGTCAAGAAGTATGTTGTGATCGACAGTGTCAAATGCAGCACTGAGGTCGAGTAGTACCAACACGGATAATTTGCCTGTATCAGTATTTAAGCGAATATCGTTTATTATCTTTATGAGCGCTGTCTCCGTGCTGTGATGCGATCGGAAACCAGATTGAAAATTGTCAAAATATCCATTTGAGCTTAAAAATTTGTTCAGCTGATTGAAGACAACCTTTTCAATGACCTTGCCTATGAAAAGAAGATTTGAGATCGGTCTATAATTGCTCAAGATGGTCTTATCCAGATTGCTCTTTTTCAGGAGGGGCTTGACAACTGCAATTTTCAGGGAGTTCGGAAAACTCCCAGAGCGAAGTGAGGCATTTACCACTTCTAGGAGATCTGCTTCTAAACAGTTTAACACACTTTTGAAAAAAGATGTGGGAAGTGTGTCAAGGGCGCAGTTTGATGTTTTAAGGTGCTGTACGGTTTCTACCAAAATTTTGCCATCAATTTCTTCGAAATCAGACATAGTAACTACTTTCTCAGGTTGTGGTCTGATCTGCCTGACCCCAGAGCAACTCAAGGATGTGCTGATCACCTTTCTGATATTATTGATTTTCTCAGAGAAGAAAGAAACAAACTCACTGCATTTCCTTTCTGAGAGCATTTCTATGTGAATCTGGCTTGGGGGGTTTGTCAGTCTCTCTACAGTAGCAAAAAGGGTGCGTGTGTTGTTTATATTGCTGTTTATAATATTTGAGAAGAAAGTCCGTCTAGCTTTGCCTAGTTCCCTATGGAAAGCATGGATGCTGTCTTTGTAGATGTTATAATGGACTACAAGTTTTGTCTTCCGCCACATGCGTTCGGCTCTTCTGCATTGTCTTTTCATATTTTGCACTGCTGTTGAGTTTCTCCAAGGTGCTTTTTGTCTACTATTCTTCCTGACTTTCACAGGAGCAATATCATCAATTACACTCTTAACTTTTGAGTTAAAAGAATCAAGGAGAAAATCAACAGAGTCAGCAGATATGCTTGGTTTTAAAGATATAGCCTTCATAAATAGCACACCAGTGTTTTCATTTAATCATCTCTTCTTGACAGACACAGCTCTAGCTTCAATGGGAGGAAAGATTAATATATCAAAGAAAATACAGAAATGGTCAGACAGTGCTACATCCTTAATAACAATCGATGAGATGTTTAAACCCATACTGATAAGTAAATCTAGAGTGTGTCCACGATTGTGTGTGGGACCGTGTACATGCTGTGTCAGATCAAAAGTTTTTAAAACAGTTTTGATTTCTTTTGCCATATTGTTTTCTGCATTATCTATGTGAATGTTAAAGTCTCCAGCAATGGCAAAACAGCCAAACTCAGAGGCAATTGTTGATAACAGTTCTGTAAAGTCCTCAGCAAAGGCTGGAGAGTATTTTGGAGGCCTGTAAACAATGATAAGTAAAATACGTGAAGCACCTTTTAACACAATACCCAGATATTCGAAAGAAGGGTAATTCCCAAAAGATATTTGCTTACATTGATGCACATCTTTAAAAAGAACAGCTAAGCCCCCGCCTCTCTTACCCACTCTGCAGACACTCATATAAGTAAAGTTAGGAGGGGATGTTTCGTTTAGGACCGTTGCACTACAGCTGTCTTCTAGCCAAGTTTCAGTTAGAAACATGAAGTCCAGGTTGTGTGTGGTTATTAAGTCATTGACTAGAAGTGATTTATTTTTAATGGAGCGGATGTTTAAAAGTGCTAACTTTATAGTCTCACTTTTTGTCCCCACAGCAGTCTTAGTTTGGCGTGTAATTGGCACCAGATTAGATGGGTTTGCTGTACGGCTGTTGAAGGCCTTAGATTTTCTATCATGTAAATGAACAGCAATAGAGAAAGATTCAGGCACACTGGCTTCCCGCTTGTTCTGACAACATTTGATAAAGTTATTGTTTTCATAGAGAGAACCCAAAATATTTCACTTAGAGCTGGTATCAGTTGTTTTTGGTTCACCTCGAGCTGATGGAGGAGGCTGTGAGCCCTGGCGCTGTGGCAGAGGCCGAAGAGCTCTCCGAGGAGGAGGGAGAGGACGAGCTGGGCCCGAAAGCTTTGGTGGTTTTGGGGCCTGCCGTTTTTTGGTTGGTATCTGGGGGCTTGCAGCAAAAGAGTGTGATAGTTTGGTTCCAGCAGACACCAGTTGTTCCATTTTCTCTGAGAAGCACAGAAGTGGAGATGCTGGAGAGAGTGATAACGTGTCAGGTGAGATGGGCTGTTGCTCTGGTGTTATTGGAGGGTGTAAAATGCTGTCCTGGTTTCCCTCGCTGTTTTCCAGAAAGTCGTCCTTGGGTGCTGAATCTGGGAGCAGTTCTGATATGTCATAGTCTGACTGTGGTGAGCTCTGTGGGCAGGGCTCTGCTGAGATTGTATCCGTGAGCAGAGGTTGTTGTTGTGGCTGAGTGGTGTTATCATTGTCCTTGTGTGATGTGTCAGCAATATGTCCATTCAGGTGTTGAAGTGAAGTCCTGTGGTCGTTCATACTGTATCCAGGTGTGTGTGTGCCATTCAGGTTGAATGGATTGGCACACACAGCAGAAGGATGGAGGGAGAAGTAGATGTTGTCCTTTAGTACTCTTGAACCAAGTTTGTTTGGGTGATGGCCATTCCGTTGAAACAGTTGCCTCTGACTCCAGAAAAGGTTGAAGTTTTCAATAAAGTTCACTACTTTTATATTGCAGGTTTTTTGCAGCCATGAGTTGAGCCCAAGCAACCGTGAAAACCTGTTTGTTACTCTTGCTGGGAGTGGTCCACTGATGAATGTTTCAACTTTCAGTCTTTTAAGTGTTTCAAAAAGTTCATTGAAATCCTTCTTAAGGAGTTCCGACTGCTCTTTATGAATATCATTTTTCCCCACATGAATGATGAGTCGATTTGCAGTCTTCTGTTTCATCAGAATGTTCTGAAGTTCCCTGTTTACATCAGAAGTTGTTGCTTGTGGAAGGCAGCATGTAGTTGTATCCCTGATACTAATGTTTCTGATTATGGAGTCGCCCACTATCAGAGTCCTGGGCCCCGCTGTGCTCTGAGCTGAGAGCCGCTGTCTGCTCGACCTTGAGCGCCGGTTAGCATCAGTGTTAGCTACAGGCTGACTCAGTCTGTGTTCGATCACATTCGTCAAATTCAGGGATTCCTCATTCATTAATACTTTGAATCTGTTCTCAAGATGAATAGGCGGTGGTAGGAGACCAGTGGTTGCAATCCTGGTCAGAGTCATATCTGGGGTAGATGATGCTACTGCTGATATATGTGGTGCTCGTGACAATCTGATGTCTCGAATGCCTTTGGGTCTCGCTCCCTGTTTGTGCCATCGATTTGTAAGTCGATCGGCTTGTTTCTCTACAGTCAGTATAGCCTGTTGAGGAGCACTAGATTCATGGGACTCACCGGCTGTATGCTGAGGGCGTCCATGACGAAGCTCTGTTGTGCCTTCCGTCTGGTTTGTCGGTCCCGAAATTAACTTTGTTTCAAGAACTGCAATCCTTTGTAAAAGTCTGTGGCAGTTAGAGCAGCAAGTAGATTCCCGAAGAGGCATTTTCCTATCCTTATGAATGTAGGGAGTTGTGTTTTCTCTTCCCCGGAATGTAAGCAGTGAGAGGCTGGTTGAATAAAAGTGTGAAGTACTTTTTAAGTAATCCCAGCGTCTGAGCACTGTGCTGATTTGCTGAAGTTAAAATTAGGTGAAAAGCAGATAAAATATATAAAAAAAATTAAAGCGATAGAGCAAAGCGCGGAGCAGTAAGCAGGAGCGTCCGAACAGTAGCTCATGGAAAACAGTAGCTTTCCATGTACGAAAGGGAACATGGAAACCTGTAGCCATGTCGATATTATATTACCCTGGTAGCAATCTCTATTAATCTCCAGTATAATTACATTGTTTAATGTAATATTGTTTTATTTGATATTATGTAAATATGAACGTAATATTTTTTATTTTATATTGGTTTATTTATTATTATCATATGTTACTTGTATTTATATTGTAAGTTAATATTGTGTCCAGTTTGGCCCTGTAAATAAAGGGGTATTATTATTTTTTTGACAAAGTGTGTGCGGTTTCGTTTTCTTAAGTACCGTTTCAAGAACCGTTTAGGCACCGGAACCGTTTAAAAAATACAGAGTAGGTACTGGTATCGGATAAAACCCAACCGATACCCAACCCTAGTAATGAAGTACTTATCCAGTACATCGCGAATAAAAGGGATTTATCTTAAAACAAGGTTAGTGCCCCATGATCTTTTGCCATTTATATGAGCATATACAATCACTTAGTACAGCCGTAGCTGGTTTTAAGTCTACCATGTATGGTTACGTTTTTATGGCTTATATCCCAAATGTCAATGAAGAAATTAAATAGAATTTTTACTTCTGGCACCGCTCTATTGGAGTGTGAAACCAAACCGAAACTTTCTGAAAGTATAAAATGTATCAAAACGTAAACTTTGGTTCGGACCTTGGTGCGGACTTTCAGGTGTGAAAATGCCCTTAAATAGCATGTGATGGACTCCCGTTAAAAATCATGCACAAATGATTACACAACTAAAGCAAGTATCTTGTACAGCCTTCTAGCAATTTTTTTTTTTTTTTTTTACATATTTTCAAAAACCAAATTTATATTAAACTGTTTCATAGGAGCATGTATGTTTAAAAACTGTGTTTGGACATGGATATAAATATGTGCGTACTCGACCATCAGATTCAAGGTTTAGTCTAAAGGCCTGTTCACACAGGGACGAATTTTATGCGCGTTATTCGCCGAAGTTTAACGCCTCGTGACTAAACAATGGGCGCCAATGTGAGTGTTCACACTAGCGCGTAAAACGCCACGTGTAAAAGCGTCATTTTTAAAAAAACGCCTCTGGTTCGTTTTTTTTTAGTTTGAAGTGCCGCGTCAAAAACTATCTGACCAATGCGATTGGCGCTTTTGCTCACGTGTTTGAAGCTTCTGAAGTTACAGTAAAACACAACTTGAGCACACATATGCAACGGCGAAGAAGATATACGCTTCGCCGTCTACACTATACAGCCAGGAAGAAATAAGACGAGGAAGATGCAAGGCAAGATGAATGTAGAGCTGCTGATCTCGTTGGTGCTAGAACATAAAGAACTATATGGCAAACGCGACAGGGACTACAAACATCTTGAGAAAAGAGAACTGTTATGGAGTGGTATTGCAGAGCAAATTGGCGACATCTAATGTCAGGGAATGAATTTGCATGTTCACTCGGCTCATCGTCAGCGAAAATCGCTTAAATGGGAACACAAAAAACGCATTGAAAAACGCTGACGAATAACGCGTGCTGATATTCGGCCCGGGCTGTTTCTGGGCCTTTAGTTTACTACTTTGTTTCACTCTCTATGATACATTTTTTGTTTATAAGACACTTTTACTTTTATATATATATATGTATATATATATATATGTGTGTGTGTGTGTGTGTGTGTGTGTGTGTGTGTGTGTGTGTGTGTGTGTGTTTCTTTCCCTATATGCATTCAAACAGACAAAGTAGAGGTCATGGTATTCTCATGATTCAGCATTGGCTTTTTTCCTCACATCCATTTCCTTCCTAATTTCTGTCACACTCCAAAATATGGCTAACATCTTAATACATCAGCTGAAATATAAACCTATATAAATATATCAAAAAGTATAGTTACAGTAATTCTGCATAGCCTTCAACAATTTTATGTGTGAAAAAATGCAAAGTGTTTGATCAAAATGCTAAATGACATCATCTCTCCCTCTTCTTATTTGTTTCTTTCCTTTTTTTTTCTTTCTCCATTAAAGAAAAAGAAATCTTAAATTCAAGATTTACATTACATTACATTACATTAAATGTAAAAGAAATGCAGGCAGGTCAAACCAACAGGGAATCATTTACAATGAAGGTGGAAAAACTTAATTCCTCCACAGCTCTGGAGCCAGCTATAGGCCTGCATTTAATCAGTGGGGCCTACTATGAATCCTCTTGTGTTTGGATAGAAGTGCTGCAATGCATTACAACAATAAATAGAAGTTATGTTATTTAATTCACATTAGTGCTGGATGTTATCGTGACACTATGACAAAGATGTGCTGAAAATAATCATGAAGACTTCTGACCAGGTCATAAATCCAGCACTGACTACCTTAGATATATAAATTACCTGCATATCAGAGGTCATTTTACATGCTGAGAATGTGACGGAATGCCTATCAGTGACAGGCTTTGTTACAAATAAGTTATGAGAAAATCAGTCAAATAGAAAAATCTGAATAAACTGTCTCACTCTCCTCCTCTCATCTCTCACACACACTCAACAGAATCTTTCCTCACCCTCTTCGCTGCTCTTTCTGTTTTTCTCTCTCTCCTTTTCTCCGTATTTCACTCTTTGTAACTAATTGTAACTCTTTGTAACTAAAGTTACTTCGTAACTGATTGAAGTAACTAATTCTAACATGTTTAATAACTCACTGATCGGACTTCCGGTTTGGTGAGATGGCGTAGCAGGCTTGTGCACAATTCAGAATTGAATTGACAATGACTACTAAATTTCCAATTCAATTCTTGAATTTGAATTGATGTCAAAAACAGGATCTAGAATTACAATTCGAATTTGAGTTAAAGGAAGCAGAAGAAATTCATATAGATATTTTAAGTGAAGTGTTTAACAATGTAGCTTTACAGTATATGTCATATGATTACATATAAATTGTATAAGTTTGAACTACCAGCAATGTATTGCCCAGCAATGAATTTCAAAGACTCTAGTCACAGAACAAATAATAAGTTTTTATTTATTGTATTTGTAACGCCATTTCCCAGAATTACTTAAAACTGTTTATTTTCTTAATTAGTAAATCTTTATGGGAATAACGTTCAAATTAAAAAGGAAATTGCTTTACATTGATAAAGTAATCCAAATAAATTAATCTAAACCACATTTATAATGGACAACTTATGACGGTGAGCAATTACATTTCCAAAGTAACCTTCCTAACCCTGAATATAGTGGATCGTGAGGTAACGTAATGCGGGGTTGTAACACACTTGTTTTAAATACTTACACACATGCAGGCATGACGAAATTGGTGTGTTTACTAGTTGCCATTTCAACACAATATAGAGAAAAATTTGCACCAAAATTCAGAGATCTTTGTAAGATATCACTGAACATTTTATTAACCATAGCAAAAGTACATTTCCCACTTAAGTTAATTTTTCATCTCTATTTTTTGTGTTTATTTAAAATGAGACAAATCTGATATTATTTGAATATCCAATATGTTGTTTAACAGTTGATATAGTTCTTTAATGCTTTGCTAAATAGCAGAAGACACTAGCAGGGTTTAAACCCCAGTTGTGCAGGTGGGGCATGTTTTAACACTGCATTACAATGTGCCCCTATTAGAAAGATGCTATTCTATAGTTTTATGAATTATACTGAGAAAACATGAGAACATGTAAATAAAGACAATAAAGAGTCAATGTTCATTATTATTCATTATTATTTTGTTTTAAACTATGCTGTATAGTTGTGTTTCCCATGTGTTTGTTGTCAAACTCAAATATTAGTTAATTTCTTTAATTATTTGAATGATTAAAAACTGCCATTATTTTGTATGAAAAAGTTAATAATTGTATTTTATTAAGAAAATATTTTGGTTTAACTTGTAAATTTTTTAGGGCTGTCAAAGATTAATCGCGATTAATCGCCTCCAACATAAAAGTTTGTGTTTACATAATATATGTGGGTGCACTGATATATATATATATATATATATATATATATATATATATATATATATATATATATATATATATAAATCTATCTACAATATATACATGAAAATATTTCTTAAGAATCTGCAAGCATGTGTGTGTATTTATATATATAAAATAATTATACACAATGCACCCACATATATTATGGAAACACAAACTTTTATTTTGGATGCGATTAATCACGATTGATCGTTTGACAGCCCTAATATTTTTTGATTAGATGAGATAGCATTTTAAGCTGTCATATGGTGATGTTACAATGTGCCCCTCACATGTTACAATGCACCCCACCTATGGGGCATGTTGTCACATTTCAACATTTTTTCAGGGTAAATCAAGAAAAAAGTATACATTGCATTAATTAAACAAAACCACATAATTGTACTAGACATGTGGGAAATTAATGTGGGAAAAATAAATACTCTAAATAGATTTGCACAAGCAAAGAAAGTCATCACGTTGTGCCCCGCTCTCCACTATGTGAGATTCAACACATTCTTTCTGTTGTGTGACTGTGTGGAATTTCTTTGAATTGCCATGAATTTAATTCCACATCCTGTCATTCCAATTTCAATTCAAATTCAACTTCCTGTGGAGCGGAGTAAATTCAATTCAAATTCCAATTCATGAATTGAATGGAGGCCAATTCTGAAATTCTGAATTTTGCACAAGCCTGTGGCATAGACACGTGTAAAGTCTCGCTCCCAATTTTTTCTGTCCATTATAGTTTTAAAACCCTACAATTTCTTCTATTTTACTACCAAGGGGATAATATCTCTGTTGCATATACATTTTGGCATCAAGTTATGGCAGCTAAAACAACAAAACTAAGCAAAAAGGACCAGAAAGCCGAGGCGAGTGGAGACGACGGCAAAGAGGTTACCATGGCAGCCATTGCTAGCCTGCTTGAAGAACACCGGGTCGCTTTATCTGCAGACTTTAATGCTGCTGTTTCAACACTCGAGGTAAAGCTAGACCAAATTCAAGCTGCCGTGGCGGACCACGCTTCGAAGATTGCTTTGCTCGAGACACACATTAATGCACAGGATGAGCGCGTGCAAGCCTTGGAAAAGACTTGTGCTACCCTAACAGAGAGCAACACTAAATTGCTATCTAAAGTCGTGGATCTCGAGTCACGTAGCCGAAATAACATAAAGAGGTTTTGGATTACCTGAATCCATTGAAGGGCCCCGACCAACTATCTTCTTTTCAGAGCTACTTGCGGAAGTATTTCGGGATGTACTGGAATCTGCAGAATGTGATCGAGCACACCGGTCGCTGGCTGATAAACCGAGGCCGGGGCAGAGGCCCAGACCTGTTATCATTCGGCTACATAAATTCCAACAAAATGAAAAGATCATCCGTGAGGCCAAAGCAAAGAGGAGAAAGCTTCATTACCGCGGCACACCTATTTCAATTTACGAAAACTACGCGCAGGAGGTGATGGAACAACGCTCCTGTCACAGAACAGAAGGGCACAGACTGGTGAGTATGAACAGAGTTTATTGAATTAAGGAACAGAATGGTAAGTAGCGTGGTAGTTAAAGTTGGAGATGGATATAAACAG
The DNA here is from genome assembly GCF_016745375.1 of Pimephales promelas. Next base: position 21,856,214 of record NW_024121100.1, read on the forward strand.
TCTGATGATGGTTTCCTTATCTGAATAGGAGCGGGAGGTCGGAGAGCTGGCGGGAGCAGCGGAGAGAGGATCGGAGCTGGAGACTGGAGTGGACTGGCAGCAGACGGGGACCAAGGACGGGAACAGACGGGAGGCTGACGGGCTGGAGAATCAATGCAGGTAAGTAATAGCAGGAACGTGAGATAGCGATAGGGAGTCTGTAGTCGTGGTAAAGACGAGACCAGACAGTGAGTGACTGAATGAGGTGAGTATATATGGAGTGGATAGTCCTGATAAGTGATGGCAGGTGGTGACGGCAGGTGGTGATGATTAGTAGTCAGGGGAAACGGAACGAGTAGGCGGAGTGAAGGTATCTGGTGCTGACGCTGATGGATCCGTGACAGTACCCCCCCCCCCACGGCCAGCTCCCGCTGGCGGACGGGACCGACGACGGGGACGGCCACGGCCCCTGGGTGCAGGACGATCTGGATGGGCCGAATGAAAGTCCTGGAGTAGGGTGGCATCCAGAATGTCCTCCCGCTGGACCCAACATCTCTCCTCCACCCCAAATCCTTCCCAGTCGACGAGGTATTCCAGAAGGCCGCCCCGTCGCCGGGAGTCGAGGATTTCTTGCACTCGGTAGATGTTGTCGTCCTCCGGATCCGTAGGAGGAGGGGGCACGTCCGCAGCACCAGACCCTGGGGAGGAAGAAGTGAGAGGATTAGCATATGGTTTGAGAAGGGAAACGTGGAAGGTAGGTGCAATGCAGTAATGAGCAGGCAGTGATAGTCGATAGGTGACGGGGTTGATCTGCCTCTGTATGGCGAACGGACCGATGTATCTGGGCTGTCAGGGCTTTCGGAGACGGATGTCCCGGGTGGAGAGCCAGACCAATTGTCCAGGATGGTATTGGGGAGTAGAGGCACGTCGAGCGCCGGCCTGGCTCTTGTGTCTCCGGACAGCCCGCTGGAGGTGAGTATGGGCTGAGTCCCAGACCCTCTCGCTTGTCTGGAACCAGTGATGGACTGCTGGAACATCTGATGGTTCTCCGGACCAGGGAAACAGAGGAGGTTGGTAGCCGAGTATGCACTGGAAGGGGGTGAGTCCTGTGGTGGATTGGCGGAGAGAGTTTTGTGCATACTCGGCCCACGGCAGGTAGCGACTCCAGCAGTCCTGGTGGTCGTGGCAGTATGACCGTAGATATCTCCCGATTTCCTGGATCTTCCGCTCAGTCTGGCCGTTGGACTGGGGGTGGTACCCCGACGTAAGGCTGACGGAAACGCCCAGGAGATTGAAGAAGGCCTTCCACACTCGATAAATTGTGGACCTCTGTCAGACACGACGTCCTCGGGGATTCCAAAGTTCCTGAAGACGTGGTGGAATAGGGCTTCGGTGGTCTCAAAGGCTGTAGGGAGCCCGGGGAGAGGAATCAGTTTGCATGCCTTGGAGAAGCGGTCGACTACCACAAGAATGCAGGTGTGATTGTTGGAACGGGGAAGGTCGGTGACGAAGTCGACACCCAGATGGGACCAGGGTCGAGTGGGAATTGGTAGGGGAATGAGTTTGCCTTCGGGAAGATGACGGGGAACCTTGGCCATGGCACAGACTGAGCATCCCCTGACGTATCGGGAGACATCCTGGGCCATACCCGGCCACCAATAACGTTGTTGGACGAGCGAGAGAGTTAATTGGCTGCCTGGGTGTCCAGAGCCCGGGGAGGTATGTACTGAGTCCATGAGGGACAGGCGTAGGCGGGTCGGGACATATACTCGTCCCTCTGGACCTCCCGGCGGAGCAGGTTCGGATTGGGTGGCTTCGGTGATGTGATCGTCCATACTCCACTGAATGGGGCTTACGACGACGGCTGGAGGGAGGATGGTCTCGGGACTGAGAGGAGGAGAAATGGGCTGGAACTGTTGTGATAGAGCGTCTGCTTTTACATTCTTGTGTCCAGGACGGTAGGTGACGGAGAAGTTAAAGCGGGTGAAGAAGAGGGCCCAGCGGGCTTGACGGGGGTTGAGTCTTCTAGCCTCACGGAGGTATTCTAGGTTCTGGTGATCGGTGATGACAGTAAAAGGGTGTTGAGCCCCCTCCAGCCAGTGTCTCCATTCTTCTAAGGCCAGTTTGATCGCGAGCAGCTCTCGATTGCCGATATCATAATTCTGCTCCGCCGGGGACAGTTTTTTGGAGTAGAAGGCACATGGATGGAGTTGCAATGGAGTCCCCTGCTGCTGGGAAAGAACCGCTCCTACCCCGGAGGTAGAGGCGTCCACTTCAACGATGAAGGGTAGAGCTGGATTGGGAAGGGAGAGGGTAGGAGCGGAACTGAAGGCCCGTTTCAAGCTGTCAAATGCCCGTGTGGCGTCGGTGTTCCAGGACAGAGACTTGGCCCCGCCCTTGAGGAGGTTTGTGAGAGGGAAGCAGGTCTGACTGAAGTTTTGGATGAAGCGTCGGTAGAAGTTAGCAAACCCAAGAAACCGTTGGAGGTCCTTCCGAGAGGTGGGTTGTGGCCAGTTGTTGACGGCATCCACCTTCCTCTGGTCCATGGTTATGCTGCGGGGAGTGATGAGGTAGCCCAGGAACTGAACGGTGTCCAGATGGAATTCGCACTTCTCTAGTTTCAGAAAGAGTAGATGATCTCTTAGGCGTTGGAGTACGGTTTGGACATGGCGGATGTGAGTGGGCAAATCTGGAGAGTATATGAGGATATCATCGATGTAGATTATGACAAATTGGTGGAGTAAGTCTCTAAATATCTCGTTCATAAATCCCTGGAACACGGCGGGTGCGTTGGACAATCCGAAGGGCATGACGAGGTACTCGTAGTGCCCCGCAGGGGTAATGAAAGCGGTTTTCCATTCGTCTCCTTCACGGATGCGAATGAGGTTGTAGGCACTCCGGAGGTCGAGCTTGGAATAGACGGTAGCCCCACGGAGTCGTTCTAGAGCTGCGGGGACCAGAGGAAGAGGATAGCGGTACTTGATGGTGGATTGATTGAGAACTCGATAGTCGATGCAGGGGCGCAAGCCTCCGTCCTTCTTGCCCACGAAGAAGAAACTTGAGGCGGCAGGGGACGTGGATGGTCGAATATATCCTTGGCTCAGGGCTTCCTGGATGTACTCCTCCATGGCCTTCTGCTCCGGGATGGACAGAGGATAGATCTTACCTCGCGGTAGTACCGCCCCAGGCAGCAGGTCGATCGCACAGTCCCATGGCCGGTGTGGTGGTAAGGTGGTTGCCAGCTGTTTATCAAAGACATCCTGGAACGCCCGGTAAGGAAGAGGAATTTCCGGGAGAAACTCGGTAGGGGGACTCTCCACGGAGGTGGCGGACAGAGAGATTTTCTGGACCGGAGCGGATGGGCGGTTAGTTGGTTTGGGAATGGTATGCAGGCAACGATGGTGGCATTCTTCACCCCACTGTAAGACCTCTCCGGTGGACCATTGAATATGCGGTGAGTGAAGTTCTAACCAAGGGCGTCCCAGGATGATCTCTGCCGTCGAGCCCTCCGGCACCAGGAATGAAATAGCCTCCTTGTGAAGCCAGCCACCCAAGATCTGGGCTGCGGTGTCCGATCCGGCCCCGGCCAAGTGGTTTTCCAATGATTGACTGGACGAGAAGGGTGTGAGGGATGGTACGTTGCCTGGTTTGGAGCCGATGGAGAGTGGTGAGTGAGATGAAGTTACCGGCGGATTCTGAGTCAATTAGCGCTTGAACTGGAAGGGAACGGTTCATATAAGTGATAGTAGCAGATGTATACTTCATATTCGAGATGGATAGGGGTAGCTGAACAGTACTCACTGCGGGTCGGGGTGGACGAATGGGACAGGTGGATAGCATGTGTCCAGCAGCTCCGCAATACAAACATAAACCATTGGTTATGCGGCGGTTTCTCTCGGAGATCGGTAGGCGGGCAGACCCTATCTCCATCGGCTCTGGTGCTGGAGGACTGTAAGCGACAGATGGGCGAGGAGGCGGAGGTGCAGGGCTATCTAGCTGGCAAGCAGTGCGGTGTTGATCTATGCGGATGGATCACTGGATGATGCTCTCGATACCCACTGTGTCATCGTAGATGGCTAACTGAAGGTGAATGTCGGGGTTCAGACCGTGGCGATATTGCGGTGATGAGGGCGGACTCATTCCATTTCAGTGTGGCGACGAGGGTCCGGAACTGCAGAGCATATGAGGCAACTGATGATCTCCCTTGCTTCAAACGAAACAGCTGATCTTGCACCGAGATCGAGTGCACAGATTGGGAAAACACTTCCAGGAAATGACTGGAGAATGTGGCGAATGTTCTGGTTACGGGCCCACGATCTTTCCATAGGGCATGAGCCCATTGTAGAGCCCGACCACGGAGAAGGGAAATGAAAAAGGCTACCTTCGATTGTTCAGTGGGGAACGAGGATGGAATCATTTGCATGTAGAGCTCGCACTGCAGAAGGAAGCCGCTGCACTCCTCCTCCTCGCCAGAGAAGGGCGCTGGTTGGGCCATGGGACATACAGAGGCAGAGGAAAAGGCTACGGTGGAAGTAGCGAGCACGGATGCACTGGTCCGGGGAAGGGGTGATGTAGGCTGGGAACTCGCGGCCGTGGTGGTAGTGGGCGTAGGTTGTAGCATGTTTGGTAGGTCTGGTCTTCTGTCACAGAACAGAAGGGCACAGACTGGTGAGTATGAACAGAGTTTATTGAATTAAGGAACAGAATGGTAAGTAGCGTGGTAGTTGAAGTTGGAGATGGATATAAACAGTCTGATGATGGTTTCCTTATCTGAATAGGAGCGGGAGGTCGGAGAGCTGGCGGGAGCAGCGGAGAGAGGATCGGAGCTGGAGACTGGAGTGGACTGGCAGCAGACGGGGACCAAGGACGGGAACAGACGGGAGGCTGACGGGCTGGAGAATCAATGCAGGTAAGTAATAGCAGGAACGTGAGATAGCGATAGGGAGTCTGTAGTCGTGGTAAAGACGAGACCAGACAGTGAGTGACTGAATGAGGTGAGTATATATGGAGTGGATGATAGTCCTGATAAGTGATGGCAGGTAGTGACAGCAGGTGGTGATGATTAGTAGTCAGGGGAACCGGAACGAGTAGGCGGAGTGAAGGTATCTGGTGCTGACGCTGATGGATCCGTGACAGCTCCAAGTACAGAGAGGTGCTATTTGAACTGTACAATCTCGGCCTAAAACCAGCGCTGTTGTTTCCAGCCAGGCTCACTATCGTAATGAGGGATGATGATAGAAGAAGATTTGCATCGGTCACAGAAGCCAAGGACTACATCTATTCGCCCCGCTGAGGTCCAAACTTGAGGTCGACTTGTGGAGTAACTCAGGACTGTTTCAACTGACTCGAGAAGTGGTAACTTATTCGTTAAAGGCTTGGATTTTCATACTGACTTAGAAGTGCGTATTATAGCTTACGTTTGGTTGTTGTATATGAAAGTGGTTACTCTAGATTTATAAATGTCTTTTATTTAGCATTATGGAAGTATTTTTTTGTGTACACCCTTATGTCTACTTAGTTCAGTGACTTAATTTAGATCAATGTACACTTACAGGCATACCAAATAATTATTATCATTTGTTTGTTTATTTATTCATTTAATTATTTTTCTCTTTTTCCTGAGTCAGGCCTGGTGCTTGTGGTGTCATGAAAGATCAAGGAAGCAAATGCGGTTTAAACTCTTTAATGATTATAATGTAGATCGCACAGGGACAGTCAATAAACAGGCAAAGAGTTAGTGACGCAGGGGATCCGATGGTCAGGTGCAGCGTGCAGTGGTGATGGTGGTGGTAAATCCAACGACGAACAGTATCCAGACGACAGCGAACAAGAACCAGAGATGAACACGACTGAGCGAGACAGGAGACAACACACCGGGAACCACAAACAACGATCTGACAAAGTAGATGAGAAGTTGATGAGAATATATACACATGAATGATCGACTGCAGCTGGTGATGGATGATTGCTGATGAGCGCTGAATATATGACACGCCCTCCTAATCAGCACACACACACAACAATAACAGAGCCAAGAGACAAGAAGTAGACATAGGATTTACCAACCGTGACAGTACCCCCCTCCCCCCAGACTCCCTTACCTGCAGATTGTAATCATTGATTAGGGAGTGGTCCAGGATGTCTCTAGCCGGTACCCAACTTCTCTCCTCCGGACCGTAACCTTCCCAGTCCACCAAGTACTGGAATCCGCGCCCCCTCCGTCTCGAGTCCAACACACGATTAACCGAATATGATGGTTCCCCGTCTACGAGACGCGGCAGGGAGGGGAACCGGTACTGGCGGATTAATACGAGCATAAAAGACGGGCTTAATTTTGGAAACGTGGAAGACGGGATGAATCCTCCTGTACACTGGAGGAAGATTCAGGCGGACTGTCACCGGACTAATGATTTTGGTGACAGCAAACGGGCTAATGAATTTAGGTGCAAGTTTATTCGAGACGGAACGGAGAGGAATGTCCTTGGTAGAAAGCCACACTTTAGAACCGACGACGTATACGGGAGGTCTCCGCCGGTGGCGATCGGCTTTGACCTTGGTGCGCGCCCCCACCTGGAGTAGAGTCTTACGGGCTCTGGTCCAAGTGCGGTGACACCGCTGGACGAAGCCGTGGGCGGAGGGGACCGCGACTTCGGATTCCAGACAGGTGGCTGGTAACCTACACTACACTCAAATGGTGATAGGCCCGTGGATGACACTGGCAACGTGTTGTGGGCGTACTCCACCATAGACAATTGCTGACTCCAGGAGGAAGGATTCTTAGACACTAAACATCACAACGTTCTCTCCAAATCCTGGTTGGCTCGCTCAGTTTGACCATTGCTCTGGGGATGGAACCCAGATGAGAGACTGACAGTCGCCCCCAGAAGTTTACAAAACTCTCGCCAAAATTTGGACACAAATTGGGGTCCTCTGTCAGAGACCACGTCTGTCGGGAGGCCATGAAGCCGAAAGACGTGGTCAACGACACTCACCGCTGTCTCCTTGGCTGAAGGTAATTTGGGCAAGGGAATAAAATGGGATAAGTGATAAAATCTAGTGCGATGTGGGACCAGGGTCTCGAAGGCACCGGCAGCGGTTGAAGCAACCCATCTGGGGGTCGATTGGAAGTCTTACCTGTGGCACAAACTGAGCAAGCCAATACAAAATTGCGAACGTCACGAGCCATGAGAGGCCACCAGAATCGTTGCTTGACCAAAAACATGGTACGACTGACTCCTGGATGACAAGCCACATTAGAACAATGACCCCACTGAATGACGCTGGACCGTAACTTTTCCGGCACGAACAAACGGTTCGGTGGGCAACGAGTCGGAGGCGTTACCCCTTCTAAGGCCTTCTTGACCTTCGATTCGACCTCCCATATGAGTGTAGAGATGAATAGATTCTCTGGTAAAATGCACTCGGGAGTAGACGGGCGATTGGAACGGTCAAAAATGCGCGATAAAGAATCAGGTTTGATGTTCTTGGAACCTGGGCGGTACGAGAGAGTAAAGTCAAAACGTCCGGAAAAAAGAGCCCACCGAGCCTGCCTGGAATTAAGTCTTTTAGCAGTACGAATGTATTCCAGATTCTTGTGGTCAGTCCAGACGATAAAAGGTACCCCTGACCATGCCATTCCTCCAATGCTAACTTGACCGCCAACAATTCTCTGTTGCCAATGTCATAATTGCTTTCAGCGGGGGATAAACGATGCGGAAAAAAACGCGCAAGGGTGCATCTTGTCGTCTGAAGGAGAGCGCTGAGATAACACTGCACCTACCCCCACCTCTGACGCATCGACCTCCACCACGAACTGACGTGATGGATCAGGGGTTATCAGGATGGGGGCTGAAACAAAGCAACCCTTCAGTTTAGCAAACGCAGCTTCCGCTGCTTCTGACCACCTGAACGTAGTTCTGGGGGAGGTCAAGGCAGTCAGAGGCGCGGCTAGGCGGCTGAAATTGCGAATAAAACGCCGGTAAAAATTGGCGAACCCCAGAAACCTCAGTAGGGCCTTACAGGAATCTGGACTTGGCCAATTCACCACAGCCTTAACCTTGTCGGGATCCATGCGCATTCCCTCAACCGAGATGATGTGACCTAGAAAGGGAACAGACTGTGCATGAAAAACGCATTTCTCCGCCTTGACAAAAAGCCCATTCTCTAACAACCTCCGAAGCACCTGTCGGACGTGTTGCACGTGATCCTGGAGAGACGAAGAAAAAATCAATATATCATCCAGGTAGACATATATGAATTGATCGACCATGTCTCGCAACACGTCATTGACAAGTGCTTGGAAGACCGCTGGGCTATTGGACAAGCTGAAAGGCATGACCAAATATTCAAAGTGCCCCCTAGGGGTGTTAAATGCGGTCTTCCATTCATCCCCCTCCCTGATGCGGACCAAATGATAAGCATTCCTTAAATCCAGTTTTGTGAAAATAGATGCTCCTTGCAACCTCTCGAAAGCTAAAGACATCAACGGCAAAGGATAAGTATTCTTCACCGTGATGTTGTTCAGCCCGCGGTAATCAATACAAGGTCGCAAAGATCCATCCTTTTTTCCCACAAAAAAGAACCCCGCCCCCGCTGGAGAAGAGGAAGGGCGGATGAATCCCGTTGCTAGAGAATCAGGAATGTATTTCTCCATGACCTCTCTCTCTGGGACAGAGAGTGAATATAATGGACTAGTTGCACCACAACGGAAATGGAATTTCCGGTTTGTCTATGGTAGGCTGGAACACTTCCGGTCACTGTCCGTCAATGACACTCGCTTACTTAACTGACCGTTCAGCGTAGTGTAAAAGAAAAACACGAGTCTTTTCGGTATTAAAACGGCAGGTGTTGTACCGAATTCCGACTCGCGGACAAATCGCACGACCGCGTGCGCGCGCCTCTCATTAATACACGCTGAAGCGAGTTGAATGCACTTCATTTGCCATATGCGTTTATCGATTGATTTTTTTTCTCACAGCAAGCACCCAGATCCTGCATGAAAGCTTTGCACTTACAAAAATTAACAGACAGTGAACTAGTGTGGATAAAAAATGCAAACAAACAAAAACGCATGGGAGATCGATTCAAACTATAAACTTCCACGGGTAAAGGCAAGCCATAATAAAGCAGCCATAATAAAGCTACCGCCTGTCAAAACACAACATTACTGTTAATTTAACAGAACGTAACTTTTGTGTGTAAAACACGCTGTGGTTCATAGGAAAATAGTGTATTATTCTCCCCATTACACATGAATGTCATTAAAAATAATATTTAACCTTTTTAATGAAGATAGGCTTAGTTTAGAAAACACATGTCTGTATATTGTATATAGGCTAATATAGACTATAGCCTATATGAGGCAAATACCAGTTTTTATGTTCGTTTTGTTTTTGCTTAATTGCATCTTAAAGGTGGAATACCTAAGATTTTTGCATTAAAATACCCCAAAATCACAAGGCCAGTGTTATACATATAGTAAAGATGATAACTCACAATATTCCATATGTTTCAAACAATATTTAAATCGCGAGAAAATTGAGATTTTAACCAAGGAAACGGGACGTGTGAGCAGGGGTGAGCTGGGAGTCGCGAGTCAATCGCGTCATATCCGCTTACCTCGGTTTCCGCTCGTACTACGTGTAGTCCTGGACAAATGCGGTAGTTGTGCGTTAGCGTCTATCAAACGACAGCTTGTTTCGCGTCTAACAAACGACAGCTTTTTTCGCGCATTTGGAATGGAGCACAATTGTTCTTTTCATTTATTCTCGGAATGTGAACTGTTGGCTGTAAAGGGGGTCGCACACCGGACGAGAAGCGCCGCGTCATGTTTAGGACAACTCCACAGCATCGCATACCGGACGCGCACTTTCTCATCAGTGTATGGCCAGGAATATTGTTATGTTTAATGACAGAAAATGAAGTGTTCTGTTCTATGTCTGTTCTATGCTATGATTGTACTGATTTTGAACACGGTCCTGATTGAGGGCGTTGCTGGGCGCCGCGGACAGACGCCGAATGGCGCCGCCGGTATGTGTACACTTATAGATAATAATGTGTTCGAATAATTATGTGGTGCGACGCGGCGCTGCAGCTTCTCGTCCGGTGAAACTTTTTGTGAAACTGTAGCTGTGGTTGAATACTTACACGACATGAAAAGATGTGTCAAATGTACATTAAATTGATTTTTTATTTTTATAAAGTTACAAAGGAGGACCAGCCATGTCAAATCCTTGCAAGAGACCTGCCCCTTCAAACCCTCTCCACCATAGCTTAGTCCAGTGACTCGTACAGTAACATCTGTGATAACTAATTTACTTTTAAACCTGACTTTTCTTGCGCGGTTATTTCAGTTTAATGAAAAACAAGCATGTCATTAAACGCAACGTTTATAGAAATCGAACTTTACCTCATCCATGACAACTAATTTTCGATTCCCGTCTGACTGATTTATCCACGGTGGAGTTGAAAACAACAGTTCCCATCATTCCGCATTTCTCCACGTCGTCATCAAGCAAAGCCATTGTTGTTGTTTTGAATGTAGCGCCCTCTAGCGGCATATAAAACAAATTATAATTGATAATTATAAAAATGTGATCATTGACTAAAGCTAAGGATGTAAAGAAACCTTAGACTTTTTTAATATAGTTATTTTCTGGCACATTAGGACCACAAAAACATGATTTATTTAATTCATTCTTTCAATTTCACATTTTGCATCCTAGCTGAGAACGTTCTCAGAACTTTGGCTAACTTTCCCTACAAGTCTGGTTTAAACTTGTAAAGCCATAAGGTACTGTTTTACAGAAAACATTTGAATGTAATGTTGAAATAATGTTTTAAGGATGTTTTAACTTTTTGAGGATGTTTTGGGAATGTTGCTGAGATAACACATTATACAATGTTCTTTTTGGGAAAAAAAAACAAAACTACCCGCTGAAAACATTAGAACAGAACAAAATTTTAAGAAAAATTCCAGCTGGGATTGCTTATGGAAACACATTGTTTTGTGTTCAGGTGCTCTTTTTTGAAGAAAACCTGCTGCAATATTACAAAAATGCATGCATAATAATTTGTTTATAATATCTTCATGAAAAATAATCTTCATTATTATTTTTAATGACATTGTTGTGCAATGGGGAGAGTAATACAATATTTTACTATGAACCACATCGTGTTTAACACGCAAAAGTTACGTTCAATTAAATTATTTGAAATTAACAGTAATGTTTTGACAGCTGGTAGCTTTATTATGGTAGCTTTACCCGTGGAAGTTTATGAATCGATCTCCCATGCGTTTTTGTTTGTTTGCATTTTTTATCCACAGTTCACTGTCTGTCAATTTTTGTTAGTGTAGACAAAGCTTTCATGCAGGATGTGGGTGCTTGCTGTGAGAAAAAAATCAATCGATAAACGCATATGGCAAATCAAGTGCATTCAAACTCGATTCAGCGTGTATTAGGTAATGAGAGGCGCGCGCACGCGAAGGGGCGTGCGATTTGTCCGCAAGTCGGAATTCGGTACAACACCTGCTGTTTTAATTCCGAAAAGACTCATGTTTTTCTTTTACACTACGCTGAACGGTCGGTTAAGTAAGCGAGTGCCATTGACGGACAGTGACCGGAAGTGTTCCAGCCTACCATAGACAAACCGGAAATTCCATTTCCGTTGTGGTGCAACTAGCGAATTTGCCCTTAGGCGGAGACGTACCTGGCAATAAGTCTATAGCACAGTCATAGTGACGATACGGAGGAAGAGAATCAGCCCGAGACTTACTGAACACTTCCTTCAGATCCCGATACTCCGTGGGCACGTTTGATAAATCCACTGTTTCCTCCTGTAACACATGAGCAGAGACAGACGAACAAGCAGACACAAGACAAGACTTATGACAAAAACTGCTCCATGATGCTACTGATTTGAGTTGCCAGTCTATTTTGGGGTTGTGACGGGTGAGCCATGGGTGACCAAGAACGATGGGGGCTAGTGGAGTGTCCAAAATGTAAAAGGAAATAGTCTCTGAATGATTGCCTGAAGTGATGAGGGTGATATCTTCGGTGATCAATAAAATAGTGGGGAGTCTTTGGCCGTTGAGAGCGTGCACATGAATCTGGTGTGAGAGGGGTTTGAGGGGAATATGAAGTCTTTCTGCAAATGACTGGTCCATGAAATTACCTTCCGCCCCTGAGTCCAGTAGTGCTCGACAATCGTGGAGGTGAGTTGACCATCGGAGCCTTACCGGGAGGAAGGTAGATGTCGGTGAGGTCTTCTCGGCAGAGATCCCACCCGACAGTAGCCTCATATTTAGTCGGGCTGGGCCTTTTAACGGACAATTAAACGCCAAGTGTCCCGCTCCACCACAGTACAGACAAAGGCCCAGGGATCTCCGCCTCTCCTTCTCCTCCCGGGAAAGCCAAGCTCGACCCACCTGCATGGGCTCGTGATCGTGGGTAAGGCTGACCGCTCCCTCGCCCCCTGGACGCTGCCCCTCAATGCCTCCAGGGAAACGATCGTGTTGACCTCGGCTCTTGACCCGAGAAAGGCGTGCATCCACTCTTAGCGCCAGCGCAATGAGATCATTCAGCTTGGTGGGCAGGTCCAGTGCGTAGATCTCCTTCTGGATGCGGTCAGCCAGCCCATGCAGGAACATGTCCCACTGCGCCTCCTCGTTCCATCGGCTCTCGGCTGCCAGTGTTCGGAATTCGATGGAAAAGTCAGTTACGGATCTCTCACCCTGACGCAGTTCCGTCAACACCCTGGCAGCCTCTCTTCCTGATGCGGCCCGATCGAACACTCGCCGCATCTCATCGGAGAGTTTCTGGAACGAGGAACAGCAGTCGTCTTGGCTCTCCCACACCGCTGCCCTCCATAGCGCCGCTCTCCCAGTCAGAAGCGTCAAGACAAACGCCACTTTGGTCTGTTCCTCGCGAAACGTCTTGGGTTGCAAGGAGAAATGCATAGTACATCTGGTCAAGAATGCTCGACAAAAATTTTCTTCACCAGCATATGGCTCTGGAGTTGGAAGGCGAGGCTCTGACTGGGATGGGTCCGCTGGTGGTGGGGGAATCGGCGGTGCGTGTGGCGCAGTGGGAATACGAAGGTGTTGAATCTGTTGGGTGAGCCCAGACACCTGCGCCACTAACGCCTGAACAGCGCGAGCTGTATCGTTGAGGTTCTTCTCCTGCATGTCCATTCGTTGAAGACTGCTTGCCACAAACTCGTTCAATGATCGCTGTGAGTCTTCCGCTGCTTCCATGCTTTGGTCAGATCGTTCTGTCATGAAAGATCAAGGAAGCAAATGCAGTTTAAACTCTTTAATGATTATAATGTAGATCACACAGGGACAGTGTGGCAAGGTTCAAGGAGGTGATGGAAGAAGACAAGGGATCGGCGAATACTGGAGCTTGTGTGCTTTATTAAACAAAACAAAAAACTCTTTCCACAGCGTCTCAGCGCTTCACAATAAACTTGCATACACAGTCGGACAGCCTCTTTCCCGCTGATTCACAGCTTCCTTCTCAGTCGAACGGATCACTCCTTCCACAGCTTCAGCTCACGGTGTCGACACACAAGCTCCAGTCTCTCTCCCTGAGGTGTCCCACTGGCCCGCTTAAATACTCTCCCAACGCCAATCACTGGAATCACAGACAGGTGTTTATCATTTGAACTTGACCCGCTTACTTCCCGCTCGGCTCCTCCCCCGCTCTCCTGCCGCAGACAGCGCTAAACCACGCCCCCCATACCACAGACAGTCAATAAACAGGCAAAGAGTTAGTGACGCAGGGGATCCGATGGTCAGGTGCAGCGTGCAGTGGTGATGGTGGTGGTGAATCCAACGACGAACAGTATCCAGACGACAGCGAACAAGAACCAGAGATGAACATGACTGAGCGAGACAGGAGACAACACACCGGGAACCACAAACAACAATCTGACAAAGTAGATGAGAAGTTGATGAGAATATATACACATAAATGATCGACTGCAGCTGGTGATGGATGATTGCTGATGAGCACTGAATATATGACACGCCCTCCTAATCAGCACACACACAACAATAACAGAGCCACGAGACGAGAAGTAGACATAGGATTTACCAACCGTGACATGTGGTTATTATACACTTTTTTGTTTGTTATTTTCAGTCCATTAGACAGACTGGGTTCTGTAAGTTTTTTTTTTTAATTTATTATTATTATTATTTATCAAGTCACTACACAATCTAGAGACTAGTGTTGAGGCTGTAGTGCATAGAGTTTGGGTGTGATGCACATTGTATGACAGGCAGTACTTGTTTTCTTTGTATTCATTTTGCCTGGTCCTTAAATTACAGGCTGGACTAAATACTAGTGTTATCCCAAATGGATTTGTGTTTTGGGCCTTCTATTGTACCACGCCTATTCATTGCTTGTAAGAATTTGCAGTGATGCTTATGGTATGTGCGTATTCGAATATGACTGGGTTGGATTATGACCCATTCTTTGTTCTGGAATGAATAAGGCCATTAAGATTGGTAAGGTAATGACGCAGCTGAAACATTTGGAGGGGGATATTATATTTTTACAGGAAACAAATCTTAAAACATCTGATATCCAAAGAATCAAAAAGCCTTGGATGAGTCATGTATTTCACTCAAAATTCTCGTCGAAAGCTAGGGGGGCTGCTATTATTATTACCAAGAATATATTGTTTAAGCCAGCACATATTACTGAGGATGTCAGTGGCCGCTACGTGATAGTATCGGGTTTGCTACAGAACCTTTCAGTAGTCCTAGTTTCTATCTATGCTCCCAACTGGGACGATGACCAATCTAATTCTGCTAAAGTAGTTTTTAATTGCTCATCCCATCTAGGAATTTCGGATCCCTGGAGATTTAAAAATCCCCAGAGTAAAGTTTTCTCTTTTTTTTCTCCGCCTCACCAAACCTTTTCTCGGATTAACTTTTTCCTGATTGATAATAAATGGTTGCATCTGGTTACCGATAGTGGCTATCACCCCATAGTTGTTTCGGACCATGCCCCCACTTCACTTGATATTAACCTTCTTCTTAGTGTTATCTCCTCACCACTTTGGAAGTTTAGTTCCCATTTACTGGCGCATCATGAGTTTGAGAACTTTGTGGCCACTGTAATGGATTTTTTTTCCCTGAACCTGACTACTCTACAATAATACTCACTCTAGTTGGCCAAGTCTTATACTTTTACCAGCGCATCTACACATCGACGTCCGCTGAGTCAATTAAACCTACCCTCTACCCTAGCGCATCTCCAGTCGACGTCCGCCGGGTACTAATCCTATAACCCTAGCGCATCTCCAGTCGACGTCCGCCGGGTTCTAATCCTATAACCCTGGCGCATCTACAGTCGACGTCCGCCGGGTGCTAATAATTCTAACTTACTTGTTCTTGCTGCGCAGCTTAAATAACAGACAGACTCCAGCAAATGTCCTTTCAATGCTTTTAATTACGGCCAGGAGAGTTCTCGAGCAATACTCAGAGAACTTCCCAAGTAAAAACAAGGCCGGTGGATCTCAGACAAATTCCATTGAGAATCCCCCCGAAAACACTGATACAACAGTTTTTATACAATATGGAGGCATGCCATAATGACATTAATTTCATTGGTTCTTCATAGGTAGACTGTTTTGTTACTGGGTAGAGGAGACTTTGTTTTAATGTTTCTAACTTAGTCATCTGTCTAGTTCCATTTCCCATATTTGTTATTTATACACAGTCAGGTGTTTGACACACATACATTCATCTCAGGACATTGTATCAGAGATTTGGCTGGTTAAATGAGGTCAAATGTCGAAACATGGTTAGCTTAATATTCAGTTTAAAATTTTCCACCACACCACTCAAATTAGTAATTACATTGAATTCAATGATATCCCCGAGGTCAACAGAGGATTCTTATGGGAAGCCCTTAAAGCTTTTGTTCGAGGTCAGATTATTTCTTTCACTTCGTACATGCATAAGGCTGAAAGGACTAAAAGGCAGGATATTTTAGACAAACTCCTCAATCTAGATGAAATTTACGCTATCTCTCCCTCACCTGCCTTTTACAAAAAAAGACTTTTGCTACAATCGGATTATGACTGTTTGATGACTCATATTGTAGAGAGACAGTTGCAGCAATCCAAGCAACGTTTTTTCGAGCATGGCGATAAGGCGGGTAGACTACTAGCCCAACAGGCCCGTGCGGCCAGTGCCTCTAGATTAATCCCAAGAGTTATGTCCCCTAGTGGTAATCTTACTGCGGACCCGGCTGAAATCAACAATGTTTTTTTTTTAGATTTTTATATTAACCTCTATACCACTGAGCAGTCTTCCGCTTCGATAATGTCCCCAAATCCATTAAATTCTTTAATATTTCCTAGAATTGATGAAGATTGGGCTAAGAAATTGGGCAGCCCCATTTCCCCCCAAGAAGTCAAAGAAGCAATTAACTCCATGCAAAATGAGAAATCCCCAGGCCCCGATGGCTTTACAGTTGAATTCTACAAGGCATATTCTAATTTATTAGTCCCAATTTTAGTGAGGATGTACAATAATTCATTTCAAGAAGACCAACTCTCATCAATGCTGTATATGGCTTCTGTATCCTTGCTCTTGAAGAAAGACAGGGACCCCACTTCCTGCGGTAGCTACGGACCAATTTCTTTATTACAGTAAATGTAGACTATCCACAAGTTTCCGAGGGATAAAAAATATGTAAAAAATAAAGTGGGTGAAACTTCCGGTGAGGCGGCGGAAGTAGCATTCTAATGGTATTTTGTGTGTTAGTTAGCGAAGAGGCTAGCTGTTTTTCGGAGAATTATTTTACTATTTAAAGACGCAAATCTTTATGAGAGATGTCGTTACGGAGCTCAGGGACAACATGTGCTGTTCGCGGTTGTATGTATAACCGGACTAAACTAATTCAGTGGCTTAAACATGATTGTTTTGAACATGCTGAAAACGAAATCAGAGTGATCCTGCCAGAGCCCGTCTCTGATCCTGCCAACGACTGTAGTTTCCATCACCTCCCAAAAGACGACGAATCTTCCTGTGTACATTTGTTTAAATTCTTAATATTCTATAAACTCTATCAGCATGTGTTGGGCTGTTCGCTACTGATGTTACACCTAAACTCAGGATCAAAGCCTGTGTTGACAGAATACCAACTGTGCCAGTTAATGTATTCAAGTAGCACATCCATTTATAATTTTGAATAAACTCCAAAGCACATGACTAAGTGTGTATTTTTTATTTTAATTGTTTGTCAGCACGCACAACTGTCTGTCACCATGCCTTGATGAGTATTGATTATTAATAATGTTATTATAATACTCCCAGCCAACTACTGCGGAGGGTAAAGGTACTGTTATTTCACCCTTTTGAATTTCGTTGAGGTTGTGCTCCCACATCGTTAGCTAGTTTGGATCGCTATAACTTGAATGACTGTCAACTGTTGAATGAAGGAGTGTCAAGCATCAAGTCGCGCTTTGTTTACTTCAAACCGGAAGTCACGCCCACTTTTGACGCAAGGCCTCATGGGGCGTAGGAAACTTGTGGATAAGATACTTGCCAAAATTCTGTCTCTCCGCCTCCAAAATGTAATGCCATCCTTAATTTCTTTAGATCAAACAGGCTTTACAGTGGATAGGCATTCTTTCTTCAATACTTTGTGATTACTTGACATTATTTTCTCTCCCCCATCTAATACCCCTGAAGTCATAGTTTCATTGGATGCAGAGAAGGCTTTCGATAGGGTAGAGTAGGACTACCTGTTTTCTGTGTTAGGTATTTGGGTTTGACCCCAAACTCATTTCTTGGATACGGCTTTTGTATGCCTTCCCGTCTGCATTGGTGTGCACCAACGGTGTTCGATCGCCACCCTTTTTACTTCAGCGGGGGACACGTCAAGGCTGCCCGCTTTCACCTTTGTTATTTAATATAGCTATTGAGCCAATTGGCCATCTGGCTTTGAAGTCATGATGCATTTAAAGGCATCACACGCTATGCAGGGTTGCCAACTCTCACGCATCTGGCGTGACACTCACGTATTCAACCTCAATCTCACGGTCTCACGCTCAACAAAGATATCTAACGCTAAATTAGAAATTATTCTGTGCTGTATTTTTTTGTATTACTATAAACAAGTTCAGGCTCTTAACTACTGATTGGACCACTGCATTTTATCACGCAGAGAAAAATCGCGGAAAAGGATGACACTGACACTGACAGACAGAGAAGTTTACTCTTGATATGGAACGTTTTGGCGCTTTTAAATGCGACAGATCACAGTAGCGCGTCAGTTCAAACAGCACGTGATACAGTTGCCTAGGCTACAACACCCACAGGGCATGAGCAAAATACTGTATCTGGTAATCTCCCGCTTTATATTAAACAAACTGTCAACACGGGCTTTTGCGATGCACAGAGAGACGCTGCGCTGCCTATGACTTTGAGTGCACTTTGAACGCGAGTTGAGATCGTACATTTGCACTACGTGCCCGTCTTTTTAGCAAAAAAAGATACCCTACACTGAATATCTATAGTGACGTAGATAGTGTCGAGGGTGTGAGGTGCTTGAAAGCAGCTTTTGACGCGTTTTAATATTACTATTGTAATTTTCCTATACAATAGTAAAATACGCTTTTGAAATATTCATTTTCATTTATACTATACATTTATTGGCTAGGCCTATATGGATTTTACGTAATAGGAATACTTATATAAATCATTATTACATTATTATAATAATCGTTTGGCATCCTAAAACAGAGGATTATATCATAACTAAAAAGATGTTTGATCCCTCTTTAAAGGGTTAGTTCACCCAAAAATGAAAATTAAGTCATTAATTACTCACCCCCATGCTGTACCAACTCCGTAAGACCTTCGTTCATCTTCGGAACACAAATGAAGATATTTTTGATTAAATTTGAGAGCTGTATAACTACCACATAGGCTCCTAAGGGAATGACACTTGACGGCCCAGAAAGTCAATGAAGAAAATGTTTAAATATTCCATGTGACTACAGTGGCTCAACTATAAGTTTATCAAGCGATGAGAATACTTTTTGTGCGAAAAAACAAACAAAAATAACGACTTTATTCGACTATTCCTTTTCTTCCTTGTTAGCCTGTAACGAGACTTCCATAGATTTCCACGACGCATGCGCGAGAACTGAACTGAAGTAGTTGAAGGAGATCGCAATTCTCGCGCATGCGTCGTGGAAATCTATTGAAGTCTCATTTCAGGGTTAATTGTTGAGGGTCTATAATGATACTGAACTGTTCTGTTGATTTATTTTATTATTTTTTTCTCTCTCAGACACCTGGTTTCATTTTACTTCTGTTGTAGCACCCTCTGTATAGTTACAAAAAACCTAATAAATAAATAAAAAAATAAAATAAAAAATTAATTCAATGATCAGACAAGATACAGACAAAGGAGGGGAAAAGGAGATGTGCAGACTGTTGTGAAATCTGGAGGAGGAGGGGAGACATCATCTTGTGTAGTGTAGAGAACAAAGTGTCTGAAAGAATGTAAGATTTGACACTTACTAATGACAAATATTAATGCATAATGAATAAATAAAGGGCCTTAAAGATACCGATTGAGACTGATATACAATTTTTTTTTTTCTGACCCAGTGCAAATACAGCGTCCTTACAGAAAAATAAACATCCCATCCTCCCTGTGTTTTGTCATTTTTTATAGTGGAAGACTGTTATGGGTGGAGCACATGTACATATGCTCTAAACTCACATCTCACAGTCTGCACAGTTTACAATGTATGTTATTATGTACCTAAACTATTACTATTTTCTATTATATACATAATCTTGTAAATAACAATTATGTGATAAACATGAAACAGCATAATTCTACAGATTACAGAACCCCAAAATAAGTATATTTTGGATGCAATACCCCTTACAAGATGTAAACAAAATAAAAAAAAAATGCAAAAAGCCTTAAAAGGGAAATAATGGATAACATGCAGAATAATGACAGCAACCGTGGAATTAGCATGACATATTTGCAACAAAATTTCATGATTGCTCAATTCCCTATCAACCCAAACCTAAACAAGACTTTTTCCAGTCAAAACAAACAGGGTCTAAACCCTTGGTGAGGGTTTAGACTAAATGTTCATTTGGAAGAATGCGTTTATGTTTTTGTCAGATGTTTTGTTTTTTCAGCAGTATAAACAGTACAGATACAAGCATGGGCAACCATTTGAGATAGACCTTCATAGAGGCAGGGGATGGTATTATAAGCCATACGAGTATCAGAGTACAAATATCAGGCTCACAGTAGCCAACAGTTATTGTCATTCACTGGGCCCAAAGCCAGAGCAATGAGTTGAGTAACTTTCAGCATTTTTTTTTCTCTTTCACTCAAGGTCACACCAGAGCCGGCTTCAGACCGCTTTTAGCAGGGGGGCATTTATTTTCAATGGGTGGGCACTAGGTACTGTAGGTATGGGGACTTTTTTTTTCGGATATCAGATATCCTATATTTATTATTGCTACTGCCTTTTCTGTTATTACCATGAAGTAATGCAACCCACACAATAAACACATAAAACATTACACATTGTTGCAAGACGAGCGACTCTTAAGAAATTTGATTAAGGGTTATAGGCCTATACAAAAAAAAATTGCAAGACCGACTCTGACCACAGCTTTATAATAGCAAAGCTAACGAACATGCACATAGTCTCTCACTGACAGAATAGTTGTTTATACACTGTTAGACCTTACCAGGTTTTTTTACAGTAAAATACTGGCAACACTGTTGCCAGTTATTTACTGTAGAAATGCACTAAAACTCAAGTTAAATAAAAAATACAACTTATTAGTTTTAGTGCATTTTTACAGTAAATAACTGGCAGTTACTTACCGTAAAAATGCACTAAAACTAATTTACTGTCAGTTATTTACTGTAAAAATGGACTAAAACTCGAGTTAACTAACTTCACTTGCAGAAACTGACTTAAAGGAATCAACTAAATTTATAGTGCATTAATAATGTGAGCAAAGTATTATTGTGAACTTATTTAATTAGAAACCACAAAATATTACTTTTGTAAATAAAGAGATTTCCACCAGATTCTGCTATAAAACAGACAGTGCCTTTTTAAAAAAGCAACATGCAGCTTATCATCAATGTTTGTAGATCTTCTCCTGGACTGAAGCTCAGGCTCTACTCTTCAGCACAACGGTGACCCAAAAAACAAGATTTTACAGTAAACTACTGGCAACAGTGTTGCCAGTATAAACCTGTTTCATAACTTACAGTTTATTACTGGTAAAATACATTTTGTGGGAATGTCTTTTTATCTTACACTGTTAACCCTTTCTACCCCACAGGAAAATCCACACTACAAAGAGTAAAAGTAACATTGATGCAGTGTTGCAGTGAGATAATTAAGGGAATATGTAAGTGATTGTTGAGCATGAACACCTGCTGTTAACAAGCAGAATCACCGAAGGAAAGAGGAACAACAAGAACAGAAAATAGAGAAACACAAGAACTACAACTAATTACTATTGTGTAATGTGTAACTAACCATTACACATTATTACACTTATTATTAACCAGTATGGCTTTATTTCTGTCATACATCTATAGAAGATGTTGTTGAGATGTTTAATTGAAAATGTTTGGTTTGAAGATCAGTGTTTGCTTTAGTTGGTCTGCTGATGCTGTAACATGAGATTTTCTTTTTGAACTGTGTTTAAGCAAGTCACACTTGTGCAGACACACAGTTTAGTAATGATTTGATTTTTCAAAATATGCAAATCATCATATTGTCTGTTCATTTATTAAAAAAAATTCTTTCTCACTCGTTCAGAGTTTAATCCTCAACCAAAAGTGTTACATTACCACCACCGTGAAAACACAGCAATAAATTATGACTCTTTTTTAACACATCATACATAAACCAAAAAAAGAGCTACATAGTCTTGTAGAACCACAAAGATATCAAAATTTAGCACATTAATCTCAATGATGGTGGCAGTATATTTTTTTATTCATACAGCAGTGCATGCTGGGAGTTTTATACTATCCTGGAACTCAGCATGCACTGCTGCATGAAACTTTTGAATGTTACCATTATTGAGATGAATATTATAATTGTTGATGTCTGTGTGTGTCTGACTCAAGCAAGATATTATTTTTATGTTTTATATGATTAGAATATCATTCAGAAGACATGATTAACCAACATATTGATTTCATGTCATAGATTCACAGATTTATTTTATACTCATAACTTAATGTAAGTTTCATATTATATACCCACATTCAAAGAGTATATACAGGAAAGATCTGAAAATCAGACAATTCCAGACTGATCATGACATCATCACAAAAGCCAATAACACCAGATCACAGATCAACTTCCTCTTGACTTTTTCTTGCTACAATAAGTGTGTTTTAAAACTCACTGTTACAACAGTCAGAGATAGATGAATGTAACAAATTCAGGGACAAGAGACCTACTAAAGCAAATACTGATCTCCATTATGGTGACAAAAACTTTATTATTAATTAAAATCTCAACAAGAACTTTTGTACATGTATGAAACAAATAATGTTAAACTAGTTTGTAAACTGTTTTCACACTCTGTGTGTCTGGAAGTCTGTTGTAGATCTTGTGTTTCTCTTTTTCAGTTCTTGTTTCTCTGTCCTTCAGTGATTCTGCTTATCAGGTGTTCATCAGTGTCTCAATTCACTCACTTCTTTTCATTCAAGTGGACTATATTAGTGAACTAATGTAGGGAATAGTGAATGAGGGTATAGGGTGTGATTATGAACACAGTCTCTGAGTGTCGACTGTTAATTCACAGTATATTCCTGTAGGCTATTTTTGTTTCCTACAGTATATTACTGTTTTAATGGAAAATGGTATGATAGTGTCATAATTTGGCCTGTTGCCAGTATTTTACTGTAAAAAACCTGGTAAGGTCTAACAGTGTATGCTATCTCAATGGCGGAAGTGAGAAAAAAAAACTAAGTTACTCATCTTTATTCTGCTTTGTTCTAACATAAGCATTTACATTCGTAGCCTACTATTAAAAAAGCATCATGTAGTTACCTTTATCAAATAAAACCTTTAACACCTTTCACAAATAAAAAACACCCACAACATACACAGATTGTCACGGTGTGGCTCTGGCTGAAGGACGAGGAGACTGGAGTATCGGTGAGAACAGGGTTTATTATATAAATACAGGCAGGCAGACGGGAATACAGGCACCACACAGGTTCAAAATCAACAACAATAGACATCGACCGACAAACTTAGAATGACACTGAACTCAACTAAATACACAGAGGAATCAGGCTAATAGGGGTGGACACAGGTGAAAATGATAATAACAGGACGAGGAACAGGTGGCTGATTGGAGAGTGAGTCCGGGAGAGGAACAAAAGGATCCGGGGAAGTGTAGTGCAGATGACGGGACAAACAGGTGAAGACGACAGACTGTGACACAGATATTATTCTACAATTTCCATTTACAAGAAAATATAGGCTTAAACACCTGTTTCTCCACGGCGGGAGTGAGTGACATTTCAGGACAATGGGCAGCGCAAAAAATAGGCCAACTAAACTATTAGTTTAATCACGTGACAACTCATAGTGAACATTTACAGTACATGCCAGTTAGATAAATACACTAACGACTCGGACTCGACTGTCTTTGGTCTCGGTCTCGACTACAACACTGCACGGTAGAAGCACCAAATACCAAAGCCGGCCGTCGTTGTCTTGCTGTATGGGGTAATCGATGTGTAAGGAGAAACTGTGGTATTGAACCATTTTCTAATGTCCATTTTTGGAGAGTTTTCATCTGTTTGCTTTGTTTTGAATGCAGGAAGCTCGCGCGGTCGCGCCAACTGAAGATCATTTCATTCAAGTATTAACGTGCGTGATTGGGGGGGCGGCAGGGGGGTTTCCTCACAGCTTCACACTGTGGTTTTTATGTTGGCTTTATTGTATTTTCAGCTAATGAGCCGTTTGTAGACATATATTTGTACTATTTCTCACTGAAATGTGAATTAAATTAAACTGATATTATTTTGTAAATTATATCATAATTCAATTTGGGGGGGGCATAAAATACATTTGGGGGGGCATTGCCCACTAATGCCTCCCCATAGCACCGGCACTGGGTCACACTCAAAACAGCTGGGCTTCAGACCCCCCCCACCCCCCCCCCCACCCCCTTCGCCTGCAGAGAGTAACCCTGTCTCTGTCCCCTGTGCAGAGTCTTATGCTGTTTCACTTTATCTGCCTGCAAGAGTCTAACCTTGTTTCACTCTGTCTGCCTGAAGGAGCAGAAGCCTGTCTCTATGTCTGCCTGTGAAGATTTTTAAACCTCATTGTCTTCCGCTTTGCCCTGTCTTGCTCTCACTTAAAGGGACAGTTCACTCAAAAATAAAAATTCGGTCATCATTTACTTATGTTGTCATGTCATTTACCATCGTCATGTCATTACAAACCTGTATGCATTTATTTCTTCAGGTACACTTTATTTGAAATGTTCTTGTTACATGTGTAATTACACAAATGAGTAGCCACAAATGAGTAGTAATATCAATTAACAACATGTGCTTAGTATAAGATTAGGGTTTGGGCTAATTATGCATAATTTACCTTTATTACTAATATTATACTATACTATAATTATATAGTAATATTATATTACTATATAATTATAATATAATAATGTAACAAGGACACTGCAAAATGAAGTATTACCCTTTATTTTTTTTTAAAAAATGTTAAACCATAAACAAGAAATGTTGATAACCAAAAAATGTTGGTGACCATTTATTTGATAAACAGTTTTGCCATTTGGAAAAGAGGCTGTGGAACGTTGATGTTGTAATCTGTTAGACTGATTGTAATGGTAAGAGGGGTATCCATGTTCTCACACTTAACAGCATCAACTACAACAATAGATTTTCCCTGGTCTTAATCAGGCACAAAATCTTGAGCTAATTATAAGTTTAAAGTCCACAGCATTTTTCCACCTCATAGATGTGTAAGCACACTCTTAAGCCCCTTTCACACAGCGAGTTGATCCCGGGAAATTGCCAGAACAACTTCTGTGTGAACGCAAACACGACCTGGGATTGATCCCGGGTTGGGGACCTAGTAACATTGCCGGAATCAGTCCCGGAACGCGCGCTGTGTGAACAAAAGCCAGGTCCAATGCCGTAAAGAGTGTGTCCCATCGCGTGACTCTGTTGCTCTAGAAGAAAGATTGTGTTCGTCATCAACAAAAGGAGGAACAAAGACCTGCAAACTGGAGCGAAGCAGAGACCAGGAGCTCCTCACTATCCGTACTGAAGCTGAGATTGTTCACCAGCTTTGTGGAACGGTATGCGCATGTACACGTTTTCGACGCGTCCGTTATACGTCTCATCCTGGCGTCATGCGTCTTCCCAGGATTTTTACGGGTTGTGTGTGAACGCACTCACAGATCCCGGAATTCCCGGCAAATCACTGGCAGTGTGAATGAACTGAAATCAAACAATTCCGGGATAAATGCTGGGTCACATTATGCGCGTATTTTCTGGAATCTCTGTGTGAAAGGGGCTTTATAGTCATTTATAATATTGGGACAGAGACACAAAATACACCTAAACTGGATGATACAAAACTAGTAATTGGTCACGTTGTTTTGTTTATGGCATCAGATTTAGAACAAGACGAGTAGAATAACATAAATAACATAAACAAATAACAAAAAGGCAGTGTTCTTACATTTCTCATAAATATTTTTTTTTTAAAGGAAATGTACATCATAGACCCAAATAGCTAGACCCAGAAGGAAATGAGACCAGTGTTAAAATAATCTGCAGGAAATAAATGGTGTGCTCTTTTGTCTGAAGATTCTGCAGAATGCAACTCAAGGGGAAAGGTCAAGCCTTTTCATAGCTGTACGAATATATGTACTTCTGCAAGTGCTGGCGTGTCAATACATGTTACCCTTTCTAGTGGAATGTACAACAGCTTTGTTGATATCAGCATAGAATTTAGTTTGTAGACATCTGGTCCTAGATCACTTAAACCAACCTCTGCCTGGAATACCACATGAGAGCAAGCAGGAAATGACAGTATTTATTTTATTTCCTTCCGATTCTGAACACAGACCCATGGACAAAAGCTAAAGTTTGATCCCCCTCTTGTGGTATATAAACTAAATAACAGAACAAAGCTCTGAAAAAATCAAAGTTGAGTTTAAAGGAGAACTCCGGCGAACAATGAACCTTTGGTCTAATAAAACATTGGTACATAGTCAACCGTTCTCTGAGATTTGTTTTCATGATAATCGAATGTAAAGAGTTTTATTTTTAAAAACTGTTTAGCGTATAATGCTAGTAATGGGGGCATTGACTAAGTGAAATGAAATCGCTAGTTTATACCACTAACAAGGCTCAAAATAGCCCCACACTAACGCAGTAACATAATGAGGCTCCATACATGCAAAACGAAGCATTGAGAACTTTGTAAGTACAGACCGTTTAATAAGAAGATACTTTATGAAGACAGTTCACTTCGTGTATACAGACAGGAGCCATCTTAAAAAATAGTCTCGATAAGTCAAACCACGAACGTCGTGCTGAGTGATCTGAATTGCATGAAGTTCAGCGAACTTCTGAACTGTATGTACGGCGTTCGGGGATTGACTTATCGAGACTATTTTTTAAAATGGCTCCTGTCTGTATACTCGAAGTGAACTGTCTTCATAAAGTATCTTCTTATTAAACAGTCTGTACACTTACAAAGTTCTCAATGCTTCATTTTGCATGTATGGAGCCTCATTATGTTAGTGTGGGGCTATTTTGAGCCTTGTTAGTGGTATAAACTAGCGATTTCTTTTTATTTAGTAGTCTAATTAGAGTTAGTCTAATGAGCTGGTGTTCCCTTGGTCACTCCCCGTGTGAAGCTCCCTCCTATAAATAGCGCGTAATCCTTCTGACGCCCTCTCTTGCTCATCGGTGACCGGAAGTTGTGTTGTGCGTCCGGGTCCTTCTCTCCGTGTGTGCGTTGTTGTGCTAACAGATCTCCGGCCGGATGGACGAACTCTCATCTCGTCGTTCAATTCATTGAACAAACGAACACACTGCATTATCAGTGCCGTGGGCACTCGTCGAGCTTTCTCCCTCGGCTAACAGGAATGAGGCCAGTTTAGCCGGAGATCATCACTAGCTGCACAGGACCGATTCGCTGGCTGCTGTTTTGCTTTTGCCTATTTGCCTGACAACTATATTGTGCCTTTTTGCCTGTGTTTAAGGTGCTGTACATTTCCGTGTTTTATTTATGTCTCCGTTTGCCACATGTGCCACTTTGCCCGGGCCACCGCCTCATTTGTGTAAATGGCATATCAGCGACTGATCGCTCTATGCTCGTCGATCACGGCCACCGGGTAGTTACGGCTGTTTGGCCAAGAGTATGTGGCATTTGGTTCGTGAGTGCTATTGTTTTTAAGATGCGTGACTAGCTCAAGGGGTTTGGGGCTTTATATTATAATTTTGTCAATGTAAGAAGTTTGTTTTTCTGGGTTTGCTTTCTTTTGGTTTGTTTGTTTTGATTCCAATTTAGATTAAAGTTGCATTTATATTTCAATTTGATTTTTTTTTTTTTTTTTTTTGATTTACTGGCTTTGTGTAGGCTATATATATATAAATATAGACTTATATATATATTTTTCTTTATACTGCTGTATTATAACCATTGTTGGTTTTGGCAGTCATTTTGTGTTCTAAGTTTATTATTTTGATTTACTGAGTTGGGAAATATTTATTTGTTTGTTTCTTGTGATATTTTTACTGCCTCTGTAGAGCCATTGTTGGTTTCGGCAGTTATTGTTTATATTTTGTGAAGGTGATTTTGATTTTCTTTGATTATTGAATTGAGAACATTTATTTATTTGTTTATTTTCTTTTGATATTTTTACTGCCCCTTTAGAGCCTTAGTTGGTTCTGGCAGTTATTGTTTATTTTGTGATAAGAAAAATATTGATTCTCTGATTTCTGTATTTTCTTTTTGGTAAATCTTTGTTGAAAGAGTGTGTGTTTTATTTGCGTACTTCTTTGGTTTTCTTTCTTTTTCTGTTGCAGTAGCTGAGAGCCGGTGGAGGTATTGGTGTCTGGGTGGTGTTGTCTCCGTTTGGAGTGCTGTGGACTTCCCTGTTTGCATTTGCTATCATTGGGGGTGTGTTTACTGGGGGGGTGTTCTGGGATCTTTTACCACCTTTTGAATACTTTGCCTCCATCGGTAAGCCTCAGCAATTTTGTTTTTTTCTGTTTTTTGTTTGTTTTGTGTTCTCTTCCCCGAGAGATGATTGTTTTAAACTGTTAAATTATTGAAATTAATAAATGCTGTGCTTTCAAAATTGAACATTGTCTTTGGCTCTATTGTACACAAATCTGTGTGTCTTTAGCTGTTGGATTTATAGAGCTTGGGTAGAAAAATCATTCTCTGGGTGAAATTCCCAGAGTGGCATAGTCTGTGTTTAGTCTGTCCTGGTTTAGAACACCACACTAGCATTATACACTAAACAGTTTTTAGAGATAAAACTCTTTACATTCGATTATCATGAAAACAAAACTCAGAGAACGATTGACTAGATACTGTTTTATTAGACCAAAGGTTCATTGTTCGCCGGAGTTCTCCTTTAAGTAAATAAATACAAACAGTGGGACCCCATTTTGCAATGTGTTAAGGAACCTCAGACTTAAGAAGACTCTCCCTCGCAGATTTGGAATGCCTGGGAGTTGACGCAGCCCCACCCAAAAGTCTAAATAGATAGGAACACTGGGAGGGAAGTAACAAAGAAAACAAGTTTGAAAGACTTCAAATTCTTCGTTTAAAGCTTTGTACTCTCAGGTTACACCTGTTGTAGGAATAATTTGTGGCTATGAACCAAAAGAGACTGTCCTATCCTATTATGTGAGCATCCAGCTCTTACCCATTCTGGATATCACAAAACCTCATGTGAGTTTTCATTACCTTTTTTTTTTGGCCTGAGACCATTTTGTGAAAAGAATATACTCAATCATATATAAGGTGAATGGTGTCAAAGAATATATATATATATATATATATATATATATATATATATATATATATATATAGTAGAGAACAAAATGCATAAAGAGAAGTGCATTCCACATCTCGTTTAGACAGAGCCACAAGTTGTTAGTTAATCTATTTTAATAAAAGGGGTGAAAATGACCCGGTAAAGAGTAAAACTTTGTAGCTGTTCCACCATCAGATCTAAGCCAGTCATTAAGCCTACATCTTGATTATACAAGTGTAAGGTGGTGAGAATTTTTTGGAACACCAAATATATGATAAGCTTAGACTAGCAAATTACTGTTTTAGACTAGCTTAAACCAGATAACATATTACATACATATGAGACACAAATACTGGTGTGGGAACATGGATGAGAGTAACTGTCACCATCGGGACGCTTGTCACATTTTCTTATTGCCTTTTTTCATATTCAAATAGGCCTGTTTTAGTGTTCATCAAAATTAGATATCATTCAAAAGCTTAAACACTCAAAATCATGTGAAAATAGTTATGAAAATGAAAATTGCATTACATGGAAAGTGTAGGCCTACTGTAAAAAAAATAAAATAATAAAAAACTATTTAGCGGGCTAACACAGCTGTTTTGTGATAGAAGTGATGTTGTGACAGAAATGTATTCGTTTGTTACAGGAGAACACATACAAAATAAAAAATAAACATTCAATGGAATGTAAATGACACCAGGTGGCTATTTTTGGTATAGCGCAATGAAATCTCATAGGAGCTTCCATTTTTGAGATTTCAACTTCAAATTTTGGTACACCTTGGTTAGACATGTCTTTGATTTTATAGAAATGTTTTTTATACAATCTAAAATGTTTAATACAGTATATTTGCTTAACAGTAAACATAAACTTTCATACATCTTTATATATTTTCATATTGTTTTTACTTCAGCAATAATCTGCTGAGTGTCTTCTAAAAGAGACCAGGTTTGTTGTCCAAAGCATTCATGAATTACTTACAACCATTTAATTTTGGATAGTGCATTTTCAGGTCATTGAGGCATTGTGCAACTCCTGGAAATGAGAATAAACTTGCAGTGCAAACAGCATCACAGGAGAAATATCTGCATTCATTGATTTTTTATCTATTCCTAAGCTATATACAAAGGCCATTTATCAGAAACACAAAAAGCCTAATCCAAGCATATTTGTTTTTAAAATCTTCTTTTAACTTAACAGCAGCCTACGAGAGAGGTAGGTCTACAGCAGACACGATTTGTTACTTACCATTTGCTCCTCTAGCAGAAAACTTAAACATAGCATTTACCTTGCAGCACTGAGTTTTTTTTTTATTAGCTACCTTTGTAATTTGCGAATGTAGCTTACAATACATAGAACTATAAATGTAGCAAAATTAAAAAAAAAATGAAAATATACTTTAAAAGGGTTTAAAAAATTATGACGTTAATAACTGTGGAAAAGTGAATGTGTTTCTGAATCACTGAATGTGTGAATGTGTCCACATGACTTCAGAACGGCAAAAAGTTGAGCAATTACGCCCTCTTTAGGACGGTTTTAGTTGCTAACAATGTTATTGGATTATTTCAGGCATGGCGGAAGCAGTGCGAATTCTCCATTTTAAAAGGTTCTATTGCTGAATGTTTTACCAAGAAGATACTTGTTTGGTTGAAGGTGAATGCGTTGTGTTTGTCTAAGATTTAGAAATCGATTATTGTATTAATATTTTGCTGCAGTTTAATCTTATAAGCGAATGCATGCATGTAGGCTAAATAGGCTACTGTTGAAGCCAGCATTTTTTTTGCTCTAGTTTATACTTGTTAGTTCAATACTACAGTATATAAGAGACCATGAATACAAAAGAGATCATTCTTTATGCTATACAAATAGAAAAGTTGCACAGTGATGGCAGCTATGAAGATATTGTATCATTACTGACAGAATTGAATAACATTCCTGTCACTTTAGAGCAGATTCAGACTACAGAAATTGTGAAGGTTCTTTATAAGCTACTTAATTTCTGTCCAACTGTGAGTGCTAAAACAATGGCAAAGAACATGCTCTCAAAATGGAAGAAGTTATACAAGCTGTCACCTATGCTAAAAAATAATAACAAAGACCCACGGGAGAGCAATGAACTAGAGACACATAACCTGCCTAATGTAGAGGAGTGTTTGGAAATCCCCTCTGTTACCAGTGGATCTGAGCACTTAAATGAAAGGGGGAATGAGAATCAAGCATGTGCATGCAACACAGAACAACATGATATAACAAAGGATGTAAAACAAGACAAATGCGAAGACAGTAGTGTGTGCGATAAGTTGTCTTCTGAAAAGAATTGTTCAGCAAATGACACAGCAGAATCTGTTCAGTTACAACATGAGGAAGAAAGATTCACTCAAGCCATAGCGTCAGATAGATCTGGCCGTGAGGAAGATTTTAGAACCTCAGATCCTCAGAACACAAATCAGCCCAGCACTTCCTCTGAGTCCACAGCATTGAGATGCAAATGTATCTTGCTGATTCTCCAGGCTCTTACCCCAAATCAGCAAAAAGACTCAGATCATATGGACAAACACAAAGCCCTTGCTCAGGACATTGAAGCACATGTTCATGCTCTTTATGGAAGAACCCAGCGTAAGTACAAGTCCTGCATAAGGAGCAAGGTAGCCAACCTAAAGAACCCAAAAAACTCTCATCTACGCCAAGGTCTTATTTCAGGACACCTGACTCCAGAGGCATTTGCCCAGATGTCTGCAGAGGAAATGGCAGGGGCAGAACTTCGACAGCTGAGGGAAAGTTACACCACTTTGGGCATCAGTGAGCATCAGTTACCAGAGGTGGTAGAAGGGACACCCACAAGTAAAGTTTGCTGCAGGCGCTGTGGCAGTTTGGACTGCAGGATGATGCAGATCTCACGAGGGATGCTGTTCTTGCCCTCGTGGGTACGGAGTGGCAGTGCAGATAATGATTCAATGACTTTTATGACCTGCGCTAATTGTGGAGAGCAGTGGTACCACAGCAACTGGGTTTGCCTTTGAGCAAGTGTATATGTATTGATAACTGCAATAATGAATATTGTTCTGCACTATTTAAGCTTTTAGTGGAAAGTTTAATCAAGTGAAGATTTTTCAGTCAGATTAACTTGCTTGTGGCTTTCAGTTTGGTGCAATGAATCTCATAATGCCTTCAGGTCCGTTTTGATTTTGAAAAGATTTTTTGAAAAGATTAAAAAATATTAGCTACTAAGACTAAGTAAGACCTTGTGTGACAATTTTGACCCTGGCTTTATCTACCTTTTTCTCAAAAATACTTTTGGTTTATTCCGTGTCAGCTCAACCAGAGGTCCTTGGCTAAAAATGTTGATTTTGATAAAAAAAAAAAAAAAAAAATCTGTTATAAGAAATACATGAATGAAGAAGAAAGCCAAAATATTAAAATGTCATGGATGCATATTAACTGAGTAATCTGATATTTTGCAGAGAGGGGTTTCACCTGATATTTGGAGCCAGATTACAGGGGTGTAAAATTACTTTAGAAAGATGACAGTATATCATTATTTAATTTTTATACAGAGATTGGTAGATCTGTTAGTAAATCCTGTTGACTTTAGCTATCTTTGTTGCATCATATGCCAACATATTCGTGTTCCTATATGAAACCTTTTTTGTGGAATCTTAATTTTTATGGCCCTATATAGTTCAGTCACAGAGAAATTGGGATGTCAATGCGGTAACATAGTTACGAAACTAGATATTGGAACTCTTGGCAGCTTCAAAAGCTATTACAATGAACAAAATCTCTTCTTTCAAATATTCCTGAAACAGATTCAAATAGATTTTTCTAAATACACTTTTGAGAGTAAATGAATGTGCCTCAACTTGACTATTTCAGTAGACGGCCACTAAGACAGCTATGTTTTATGCAATAGTTTTGACAGAGGGAAACAAGATACATTTCTAGTTTCAACATTATATATTCTTCTGACATTCCCCTTTAAATGGAATATCAGCTATGTGCAAAGTGACTCACATTTGATTTTTAACCGTTGAATAAAGGTATGATTTTAAAATGCACCCGCATTGAGATCTCTGTATCAATGGAATTGAACCATAATAGGGGCTTGAAATTTAAGATTTCAAAATACATTTTTGTTAATAACCAGAATCTAAAATCATATTAAGATATATTTGATACCTTTTGAGTAACAGGCTCATAAACTTTGTGAAAACAACTGATATGTTATTTATAATGGTTTTGATAGAAAAACGAGATACATTTTCAAATTATTTGTTCTTTTGCAATTGACCAGTTTACAATTAGAGCCATGTTGAGACCCCAATATCTCTGGAATTGAACCATAGGCCTTGAAAAAAATGTGTGTATATATATATATATATATATATATATATATATATATATATATATATATATATATATGCAATATATATTGCAAACGTCAGGCAAAAGAAAAACAAAAAACAAAACAAGAAGTGCCTTTTCTAATTTTTTTTTAACAAAGATTGCTAAAGTCAACATACTTATAAACCTACTAATCTTTGTGTGAAAAATAAAATAATGATGCATCTTTTTAAAGTCATTTTTTCCAAACCCGCAAATCTAAATCTGGCTCTAAAACTTCATATGTTAGCAAAATCTAAAACTTGAGCTGGGTAAGTTTATGAAATTTGGATAATTTGACAGAATGACCCTTTTATGAAATATATTTAGCCTCTTATATGTCTCTCTCTCTCTCTCTCTCTCTCTCTCTCTCTCTCTCTCTCTCTCTCTCTCTCACACACACACACACACACACACACACACTTTTGGCACTTTTGGAACCATTCCATGAAATAATGTATGTTTTTTTATCTGTTTTAAAACATTCTAAAGTAATATTTATGATGTTTTGTTAGAAAAAGTAAGCCTGTTTCCCCCCCTCAATCATCTCTTTCAGAGGTCAGGACTTCTTTGCTACTCTAATGACTTTGACCACAGTCTTAAACTAAATTTATGCATCTGAAACAGATCAAGAAAAAAAAAAAAAAAAAGGAGAAGCACAACGAATGCAGTATTCTAAATGTGTTCTTGTGTCTAAGCTCAGCAAACATGTGACAGAAAGTGTGCCGCATGCAGAGAACATGTGACCTGTTTAATCTGCCCAAGCTAAGGTCCAAAGGCTAAATGCTGAATGTTTCAGTCAAAAAAAGAAGAAAACAGCAGTAAGATATCTCACTTAAATACATTGTTAATCTATGTGTTGTTTTCTGGTTTAAAGCATGTGCACATTTAATTAAACAGTCAGGTCTTGATGTGGAAAAATTCACATGGGAATTATATTTTTAGCCAATTATTTGTTGTTTTCTTTCTTTTTTACAGCTATTTTTCAACAGGAATTGACTTTTGATTATGTTTTAAAGAGCCCCTATCATGGATTTTTTAAAATCTGTTTTACTGTTCATATGGTATGGAATAGCTCTAAGGGAATGAAAACATTCTGCAAAGATTTATAACTGAAAGTGCACCGATATAAAGTTAATTTCTTTCAAAAGTGAGAGTCGACTCTGAGTCTATGAAATGAATTGTTTTTTAAACGAGTCATTAGCTGTTACATCGTAACGTAGAGAGGTCATTGGCCATGCCCAGTTACTGCACGCGCAGACTGAAGTGTAAACTTGAAGTCTACACATTCAGGGATTCATAAATTTTGGGGCATCTCGCCAGGGGGGCGGGTTTACGTCCTGCATCACATCTCTCATGCGGGTTCTCGTCGACCAGGGTCAGCGCGGCTGACGCGGCTGTCAGACGCGAGGAGGGAAGGCGCAATAAGTATGTGTGTGTAAGTTACGCTCAGCGCAGCTTCTAGGTCTCCAATGTCAATTTTTTTAAATATGCGAAATGTTTGTCGCTGTTATTGGAGTTGTCATAAAGAATAGAGCATATTGATAAAGTACTGCAGTGCTTTATCAATATGTTTATGCATTATGCTAACAAACAATAACTGACTGGGTCTGTCATCTAACCAATCACCGCCGATTAGCGTCACGCAAAGGAGTGGTTTGGAAAAATGAGTCGTTGTACGAATCATTTGGGAGTCGGTGAGAAAATCAGTTAAAAATAAATGCATATTATAAGACAAATAAAGTGTTTTTTATCCTTGCATGCATTTGGGAACTCCTAAAACAAAAATAGGAACATTTCAAATAATATGATAGGGGCTCTTTAAAGGAGCTAAACGCAAGTCTCTGAGTTTTTGCAGAACTACGCCCCCTCTGGCGACAAGCGAAACTGCAACCAGAGCTGTGCGCGTTCATGGAGGAACACACACACACACACATACGCACGTTTGCACGAGCTGTTCATAACCTAAGGAGCACACTGTGCGGCACACATCTTTTGTTACAGTCATAATGAGGTAATCCAGTAATAAATCTGCAAGTCATTTAAAATATATGAAAGGAAAGGCATTCGAGTAAATTACACACTTATGTGTGTGAGAGGGGGAAACGGGGATAGTAGAAAACTTCGTTTTTTGTTTCCATCTATCTCCCTGTGCTTACTGTATCCACTTATGATTGAATTATTATGGAAACACGTTTAGTTATCACTTTGTATAGGACCCGTTGAGCCCTAGAGCAGACCGGAGATCTCTCCGTTTGTTGAAAGCTTCCCGATGTCGACTCTCGTCTTATTCCGACGCCTGGCACTGGACAGAATGAAGTTTTATTTTCTGTCTCACGCGGAGTTTGCGTTGGGGTTTGTAATGAGCTACAAGCCGGTCTCTTTCCGCGCCATATACAGATTAAATGAAGTGCACGTCACCGAAAGCAACAGATATGAGCTGGATTTTATTTATCATCGGCTAATTTCGAAATCAGCAAAGACGGCAATAAGAGAGATCGGCAACAGGCCTGGTAAGATCAGTTCATTTCTTTACTTTTAATGAAGATGGTAGTGTTAAGCGTCTGCGACTTACTTTCACTTTGATTTGCGATAGATTGCGGCGCTGACTTGATGAAGGGGCTCAGCTCAGCTGCTCATCTGAGGTGATGCGCGTCGTCATATATGACTAAAATAACATGACATAACCTGTAGCTTGGTTTCAACAACCAGATGCATTTACACTTGTCCAGTTTCGTCTGGAATGCGGCCCAGACCACGTCCTCAAGTGGTTTGAGCGATCGGATTCAAATCCGTCTCGAATGCGTTTCGGAGGGCATTTATTAGGCTACACCCTTGTCTTTTCACGGTAGAATAGCTATCCGATCACAGAAAACGCATGAAGTGACCAGGTGTAAACAGCCCCTTTGAATCCATCGTCTACTTTTGTGGAAAGCTGACTAGAGTTGTGTCGCTCGAGTTGTCTTCTCTGATACGGAGAACGGCGGCGAATAGCTCCACGAATCTGCCATATAGCCGGGCGAGCGTGAACGCGCATGACGTCACGCCCAGTCTCAGATTCGAGCCCGAATCCCTCTTATATATTTCACTGTACAGGATTATAGAGGCGATCGCAGTGATCAAAGAAGGGCTCATTCAGCCCATCAGGCGATTGTTTAAGCATGTATGGGTTAGAAAACGGCTATTTTTAACATGAAAAGTTGCGCAATGCACCTTTAAGAGCTAATTACAAATTTAACCTCATCTTAAACTTTCTATTTAGTTTTGTGATTCAAACAAGTTAGGCAGTTAACTTATGGTAAACTGTTATCTATGGAATGCCAAAGCTGACTTAATTAAAAATAAATATATACACAAATAAATATATGAAGAAATGTAAAAAAGCAAAAATACAAAAATAAATACATAAATAAATATACGAAGAAATGTAAAAAAGTACAAATAAATGAGTATTTATACTTTTATTTCCATATTTATGTATAATTGTACTTTTTCACACATTTATTTATTTATTTCTACATTTATTCATTTATTTATTTCCACTTTTATTTATTTCCACATTCATTTATGTATTTATGTTTTTATGTCTACATTTATTTATTTTCACATTTATTTATTTCTACATTTATTTATTTCCACATTTAATTATTTCCACATTTATTTATTCCAACATTTCTTTCTCCGTATGTAAAAATGCTTCTTTGTTGTAGCACTTATAATATAATGCCAGCTCAGGGTGTTGACCCACCAAAGACTGTCCGATTAGAGTCTAAATCGAAGATGCAGTTACTTTCCGGGAATAACCCATTTAATATCACCACTCAAAAGATTGGCTTGTATGGTTGTGGCTGTGGTTTTCTATAAAATAAACAGTAACATAAACATGAATATACATAATAGTAATAATTACAACAATTAAACATAGGAGTAATAATATAGCATCAATAATTAAACATTACTAGAATAAATTGAAAGCAAATATAAAGTAGGCTGTAATCGTTGTTATATGCCATGTACAGCTGTAATCTGACACCCAAGCCTGCGAAATCTGTATAACGTCGCTCTTTGGAGGTTATGAGAGCGCAAGCGCAAAGCAAACTGTTGCGAAAAAAACAACAATTTTCCCATTAAATATAGAAAGAAATACAGCGAACTTTGCTTCAAACAATAACATAACATGTAATTATAAGGCAACTGTAACTCAAGTGCAGACAGTAATAAAGTTAGGTAAACAAACATTCGATCTAGAGTGTGACAGGCATACACAATCGGAAATACATGAACGTCTCTATGGTATCTCGTTACATCATAATATCTCGTTTCTCAGAGCGGATGCAGTGCTCATCAACTGTATAAAGATTACAAACTTACTTTGGCATTCACGCACAACCCTTTATCCAAAATATGATATATATAAACAGTTTATACTGCTTTGGCTTCAGCGTCATTCTCCGAGTCCCGCGTCTCTGTGAGGGCGGGGGGGTTTGGGGGGGGGGGGATCACATGGTCAAGGTTTCTGGACGCTGATTGGCTCAGGTAAGGTGCTGGGTGTGCGCATGTGCCTCAAAATACAGGGGAAGAGATTTTAGAAAGAGGTTAGTAACTATAGCCTTTAATACACCATATGTTAATGAGGGGGGCGTGTTTTAACTCAGACATAAGCAATCGAGCTCAGAGTGGCAGTGCTGAAGCTTTGAGGCCACAGTGACACCTTGTGGTGTTTGACCAAACTAAACGCAAGAGCTGTGCAGGCAATATCACATTTTAAGTCATTTGCATCACCCTAAAGGTAGCCTTTAAGGTAGCCTTTAACTGTAGCCTATGTAGGGTAGGCTATATAGGGTTAACTAACATAGCACACATGAACAGAAACTGTCTTCAACGGGTCTGATACCAGATACTTGGACAATGGACATGAAAACACGTGAAAGTATATCCACTATTAATAACATGCGGTGGATAGGGCTGATAGCTTGCGTTTGGCTTGGGTTTATTGTCGATGAGACTTGCACACCAGCGCAGAACGCGGAGAGAAACCAGTGCACATTACTATGGAAAGCCTTTAGGGCCAAATACATGCGAATTTTAACGCGTATTTCATGCATATTTCACACGTATTTTACGTGTATTTCACGTGTATTTTACACGTAAGTTTACATTCTATAGATCCAGCTTATTCAGGTTTTTTTTGTATAACCTACATGGATCTGATCTATATAATGTAAAATGCGGTAGACTAGTCTATGAAAGGTACACCCCTCTAAGCTCACAGAAATGGTTAGACCCAAGTCTTCAGCAGCCAATGACACCGACCTGTTCATACTGATTTTTAACGCGTATTTCACGCGTGTTTTACGTGTAAAATACATGTGAAATACACGTAAAATACGCGTTAAAATTCGCGTGTATTTGGCCCTAAAGGCTTTCCATACATTTCACTGACTCCTACGCAAGCATATTGATCAGTTTGAAACGCGACTCAGTGGTTTACATTCGCGTTGCCTCATTTTGTATGCATAACAGGTGACAATTCAAATGTTTAAAACGCAACCCATATAACATGGATGCTGCTCTTAGATAGCTACTGATTAATCACAAGTCATCAATTTGAATTATTCTTAAATCAAACCAAAGGGGCTCATGTAAACGCAGTGAGCCACATCTCACGCCATGGAGCACAGAAGAATCATATGCCCATTCAAACAGCACCGGTCGTGCCCATGGTCCTGGTTGTTGCAATGGAGGCTCCCGCTCTGTCTCCTCTCCGCCACCAGAGGGAGCCTTCACCGGAATATTGATCATTGGCCTTAAACTCAAATTCCCATCATGCCTCATACCTGGGACTGATTGCGCATCACACCTGCACTGCATTTGCACACACCCATAAAAGCCACCTTCACACACCACACCAGTGCGAAGTCTTGATTTGCCCCGGTGATCATTTCTGAGCGTTTATACCCTGATTCTGGTTTTGGACTTTGGACTGTTTGACTCTTCTTCGATTGATATCTGCCTGGCCTGAACTCGGACTGTTTACGGATTACGATTACTGCTGCCTGCCCTGATCTCTGCCTGTCTCTTGGTTTATCCTGTTGTCTCATCTACATTGCTCTGTCTGCCTCGTCTCGACCCTGCCTGTACGACTCTGATTAATAAAGCTGCAAATGGATTTCTCTGTTCCTTGTGGTTCATTACAGAAGACTTCGCCATCTTCTAATCCAGCAGCTGTCCTGCAGTTAACAACCGAACTCACCACTCAAGCCTCTCGTTTGGATCTGCACCATCAGCAGCTCAGTCACCTAACCACTCTCACCGAACAGCTGGTACAGGGTATGCAGGAGCTTCGTACCGCCGTCGGCGTAACACCCAACGCACCCGCTCCTCCTCCAATACCGAGAATCCCTCCTGAAAATGTGAGTACCACAGTCAATCCACGGCTCGCATTTCCTGAGAAATTTGATGGCACACCAAGTAAATGTAAGGGGTTCCTGTTACAATGCACTATCTTCGTCGATCAGCAACCTGCATTATACTCCAGTCATGGGAGTCGCATTGCTTTTGTGTGCTCGCTGCTCACCGGCAGAGCATTGGAGTGGGCTACGGCCATCTGGAAGCCGGAGGGAAATACGTTCACCACTTTTCAAGAATTCACCCAACAATTTCGTCAAGTCTTTGAGCATACCACCGGAGAAGGGGATGCGGGAGAACAACTTTTAAATCTCACCCAAGGGAAGGATACAACCGCTGATTATGCTCTTACTTTTCACACGCTCGCTGCGCAAACCAACTGGGTGGAAGATACTCTAAAAACGCTCTTCAGAAGAGGACTTACCCCAGAACTCCAGTCCGAGTTAGCCTGTCGCGACGAGGGGAGGAATTTGAATGATTATATCTCTCTGGCCATTCAAGTCGACAATCTAATGCGTGCCCGACGCAATCCCCGGGCAGCAAACCGTGCTTCATTCAGGGCAGCAATCTCTCATGAACCCATGCAGCTGGAATTCACACACATCACTCCAGAGGAACGAGATCGCAGATTCCAGAACCGGTTATGTATGTACTGCGGTCAACCTGGACACATGAAACTCTCCTGTCCCGTGCGACCATCATCTCATAATCCTCCGGTGAGTTCTCAAGTTAAGAGGAGAATCTCCACCAATAACCTCACAATTCCAGTTCGATTGACCATTCAAGAACAAGTGTTTGATACCACAGCCTTTATTGATTCTGGAGCCGCTGGAAATTTCATGTCTCAATCATTCGTCGAACAGTGTAACGTCAAACTGAATCCATGTCATTCTTCTCTAACAGTGGAGGCGCTAGATGGACAACCCATCGGAGAGGGGAAAATCCAGTGTGTAACCGAAGAGATCAAGATGGACATGGGTTCTCTTCATTCCGAAAACATCCAGTTCTACGTCATTCGCGCTCCACATCACTCTATCATTCTGGGACATCCATGGCTCCAAACCCATAACCCTCATATTTCTTGGAGAGAAGGTCAGATCATTCGCTGGGACGAAACCTGCAAGAATCAGTGTCTAACCAAAGTCACCCGAATAGTCCAGTCCATTCCAGCATCCTGCACAACGATACCTGAGCTCGAACCCTTACCCTCTATCTATGCAGATCTGATCGAGGCATTCAGTAAGGAAAAAGCTGCACAACTTCCTGAACATCGTCCTACTGACTGTGCCATCGATTTGATTCCCGGTACAACTCCCCCAAGAGGGAGAATTTTCCCGTTATCCAGACCTGAATCCGAAGCCATGAAACAGTACATAGAAGAGGAACTCGCTAAAGGCTTCATTCGACCATCAACCTCACCAGCCGCAGCCGGATTCTTCTTCCTAAAGAAGAAAGATGGAGGACTCAGACCTTGCATTGATTATCGTGGATTAAATGATATAACAGTCAAGTACCGTTATCCACTGCCTCTGGTACCAGCAGCATTAGAACAGCTCCGACAGGCCAAGTACTATACCAAGCTCGACTTACGCAACGCTTACAACCTGGTTCGTATTCGTGAAGGGGACGAGTGGAAAACTGCTTTCTCCACCACTAGTGGGCACTACGAGTACTTGGTTATGCCTTTCGGCTTGTCCAATAGTCCTTCAGTCTTCCAGGCCTTCATGAACGATATTTTCCGAGATATGCTGGACAGATGGGTGATCGTCTACATTGATGACATCTTACTCTACTCCAATTCACTTGAAGAACACGTCCAACACGTCAGATCGGTCCTCCAACGATTAATCCAATTTCACCTGTACGCCAAGATGGAAAAGTGTGAGTTTCATCAAACCAGCGTCTCATTCCTGGGATACATAATCAGCCAAGACGGAGTTGCAATGGATGAGAAGAAGGTGAGGGGAGTAGTAGACTGGCCAGTACCACAAACTGTGAAAGAGTTGCAAAGATTTCTAGGATTCGCAAACTTCTACAGAAGAGTCATCAGAAACTTCAGCTTGATCACAGCTCCTCTAACCGCACTAACCAAATGACACAGCTCCCGTATTCCATGGAACACCGAAGCACAACAGGCCTTTCAAGAATTAAAGAAACGTTTCACTACTGCACCTATTCGGCGTCATCCGGATCCCGAACGCCAGTTCATTGTAGAAGTAGATGCTTCCAACACAGGGGTGGGGGCCATACTCTCACAGCGCCAAGGGGAACCATCCAAAATGTATTCATGTGCCTTCTTTTCTCGTAAACTCTCTCCCGCTGAACGCAACTATGATGTGGGGAACCGCGAATTGTTAGCAATGAAGCTAGCCCTTGAAGAATGGCGTCATTGGTTAGAGGGGGCAGCTGAACCCTTCATCATTCTCACAGATCATAAAAACCTGGAATATCTGCAATCGGCCAAACGACTCAATCCCCGCCAAGCCAGATGGGCTTTATTCTTCACCAGATTCAATTTCACTGTCACATACCGTCCTGGATCCAAGAATACAAAAGCAGATGCTCTCTCCCGACAATCTGACGAGGTTAACCAGAACCCCAATCCCGAAAACATTCTTGGTGAGAATTTATTAGTAGCTCCTGTTCAGTGGGATGTCATAACCGAGATCCAACAAGCAAATGTCCAAACTCCTGCTCCTACCGAATGTCCAGCTGAACGCCTCTTTGTCCCAGAAACATTTCGACCCCGTCTTCTAGATCAAGTTCACTCTAACCCCAGCTCTGATCACCCTGGAATCAACGCCACAATCCATCTTCTCCAGAACCGGTTTTGGTGGCCTACACTCACCGCTGACACCATAACCCACATCCAAAACTGCACCGAATGTCAAACTTCAAAATCACCCCGGAAACTACCCGCTGGTCTACTTTGCCCTCTACCCACACCACAACGACCCTGGTCACACATAGCCATCGATTTCATCACTGACCTTCCCAATTCCCAAGGCTACACCACTATCCTCACCATTGTAGACAGATTCTCCAAAGCATGTCGACTGGTTCCTCTTACCAAACTCCCCACAGCTCTCGAAACCGCCGAACTCCTGTGCAACCAAGTCTTTCGCTTCTATGGATTACCTGAGGACATTGTATCAGATCGTGGACCTCAGTTCACATCCCGAGTCTGGACAGCATTTTTTAAAAACCTTAACGTCAACATCAGTCTCACCTCCGGGTACCATCCACAATCCAATGGACAAACTGAACGTCTCAATCAGGATATCATTCGTTTCCTGCGCACTTATTGTCAGCAGCACCAAGAGGATTGGAGCAGATATCTGTTCTGGGCTGAATACGCACAGAATTCTCTCATCAAGCCAGCTTCACTCCCTTCAAATGCATCCTCGGATTCCAACCACCTCTGTTTCCATGGTCTGGTGAACCCACAGAACTTCCATCCGTCACAGAGTGGCTACGCAAGAGTGAAGAAGTTTGGGATCAGGCACACACACATCTGCGGCATGCCGTAAGACGCCAGGAACAACAGGCCAACCGTCGTCGTCGTCCCACTCCAGTATACCAGATTGGCCAATGGGTATGGCTGTCCACCAAGGATCTTCGGCTCAGACTTCCATGTCGTAAGCTCAGCCCCAGGTATGTTGGCCCCTTCCAAATTATAAGACAAATTTCACCTGTTTCATTTCGATTAGACCTGCCCGCTAACTACCGTATTTCTCCCACTTTTCATGTTTCTCTGTTGAAACCCGCTGGTGGTCCGAGGGGAGAAACGGAGGAGGGGGCCACAAGGTGCACAAGTTGCTGGATTCCAGACGTCGGGGTAACATTCTCCAATATCTGGTCGATTGGGAGGGGTACGGTCCAGAGGAACAGTCCTGGGTCAGCTCGAGGGATATCCTGGACCCCGCTCTCACGGAAGAGTTTCATAGGACATACCCGGAGAAACCGGCCCCTCGACGCCGTGGGAGACCCTGACGACATTTGCCTCCTCGCGTCAGGAGCCGCTCGCAGGGGGGGGCGCTCCGCTGTTACAATGGAGGCTCCCGCTCTGTCTCCTCTCCGCCACCAGAGGGAGCCTTCACCGGAATATTGATCATTGGCCTTAAACTCAAATTCCCATCATGCCTCATACCTGGGACTGATTGCGCATCACACCTGCACTGCATTTGCACACACCCATAAAAGCCACCTTCACACACCACACCAGTGCGAAGTCTTGATTTGCCCCGGTGATCATTTCTGAGCGTTTATACCCTGATTCTGGTTTTCTGGTTTTGGACTTTGGACTGTTTGACTCTTCTTCGATTGATATCTGCCTGGCCTGAACTCGGACTGTTTACGGATTACGATTACTGCTGCCTGCCCTGAT
Organism: Pimephales promelas; assembly: GCF_016745375.1. The sequence goes on from NW_024121100.1 coordinate 21,900,472, forward strand.
CTCTGCCTGTCGCTTGGTTTATCCTGTTGTCTCATCTACATTGCTCTGTCTGCCTCGTCTCGACCCTGCCTGTACGACTCTGATTAATAAAGCTGCAAATGGATTCCTCTGTTCCTTGTGGTTCATTACACTGGTGATATTTCCCCCTATAATTGATTTTATATCTCCCCAAACCTTATTAAATAGAGGCTTGTAGCTATACATCATCATATATGTCAAGTTCTTAATATTAATCGATAAACTACTCAGTTATTATAAAAATAAGGCACTATGGCTGTTATCAGTAAAATAAAATGAACAAAAGTCAATAAGTCATTAAAAGTCAAAATCTTAATACAGAATGCATGGCGTGGGATGCGAGGCTCACTGCGATTACATGCCCCATTGTTTAATTTAAGAATAATTCAAAATTGGTGCCTTGTGATTAATCAGTGTCTAAGAGCAGCATCTCGCACACAAAACGCGACTCAGTGCGCGGTTTACATCCGCGTTTCCTTACGCAGTTATGCATACGAAATGAGGAAACAAATGTAAACCGCGTTTTCGCGTTTTGTGTGCGAGTCTCATCGACAATAAACCCAAGCCAAATGAAAACTATCATCCCTATCCACAGCGTTTACCCTGTTATTAATAGTGGATACTTTCACGTGCTTTCATGTCCAAGTATCTGCTATCAGACCCGTTGAAGTGCAGTTTCTGTTCATGTGTGCTATGTGTGTTAACCCTATATAGCCTACCCTACATAGGCTACAGTTAGGGTGATACATGTAGAGAATCTCGGCTTAAGGTTTATAGCTCAATTTGAATTCAGGGGAAGAATATTCCAAATTAATGATCTGGATCAGCAACTTATAGAATATTCGTTAAACCGAGTTTCTCACATAAATTAAATCACCCTAAGAGGGGTGTTTCACAACACACGTCTGCTTCAGGTATATATGACGAAATTAAACACAACGAATTATGATTAATTTGGAGCATATATTTTCCACAGATCGGGGCTGTTTGATCTTTAAAACAACAAGGATTACACAGTTTTCCCAGTCAGCGCGCCAGCGTGCGGATCTGTAAAACTATCAATCACTTAATCTGTTTAGCTTAATTTTCTGACAATGTTTTGTGCACTCAACAAAATCAGATTGTAGCGTTAGGATCTAATATTAAAGAGGCTTTGTTATGTGATTAATACAAACAATGGCAAATAATGTATAAATGAGTTTAATAAAAGCACACGACTAAGTTACACTACAAAAATCACACGATATATGTATATACACAAAATGAAAGTGAAACTAAAAAAAAAGGAAAATGGAAATACAAAGAAAATTACAGTTACTAGCACAGCTTTAAACCTTCAGAGACAACCACAGGATTATATCTTGAGTCTCAAATTTGATGGAACAAATTGCTTTTCAGACCTTTGTATGCTGGAAGCGTGCGGTTGTCCGGGAGGCTGGAACCGGATTCCTTTGTTCTCCCCACGTGGGTGTGTTTCGCGGGAGTTCAAAGCGAGTTCGTGCTGGATGTTGTCTTCTTGTTGGAGAAGACACACTTACGAACTTTAACTGGCTATTCGCAAAAGTAAGCGAAGTAAAAGTAACGAAAAACTGATAACTTTAAAAAGCTTCAGAAGACGACGAGAGGGTCTAAGGAGATTCCGGAAGGAGTGTAAGAGAACCGAAGTGTAAGCGCGAGATGATGTAAGAGAATAAGACCTAAGAGATCAAGAGTGTAAGAGAAGCGAGGATTCTGTGGCGCGAGTTTTTCAAGGGTGTTACGGGACTCCCCTTAAAACTCAGATGGCCAATGAGCGTCGCACAAATGGAGGAGTGCGCGCCCACTTGATTATACCACGTCGTTAATCTTGGTTCTTAAGACAAAGGAAAAGTTCTGCTAACTTTGAAAACAAACTTATACATAATGGTATACAGTGGCGTCATGCCCATTCAAAGTGAGGGGGCACGTGCCCCCTCAGATTTTTCCTCCCTGATAATTTTTTTTAAAATTCTTTTAAAATTTCTTTTAATTTTTTCCCTGATTCCTTTATTCCTATTATGCTCCATAATTACCAGAGCCTATAACGACTCAAATATATTCTTTTTCTTGATGTGTGATAATAAATCGGTCAGCATTAGCCCGCCCGTTTTTCCTAATATGGTGTCTGTGTATCAAATCTACGCGCGTAGAGCAAAGCTTTAGAATCTTTGCTGTGTATGTTCCGGCGGTACAAGCAGCTCGCAAGTTGAACTGGCGAGTGGTAAGTTGGAAATGCAACAAATCGGCATTGAATTAGTTATCGGATGATATTAAAAGGTAGTGGGATTATTTATGGTTGACCTGGACATTTTAACTTGATCAAAAGTTATGGAATTGATATTAGCTGCGAATTCAGAGCAATGTTATGCAGTGTAACGTTATCAATAGCTAGCCTAGTGTAACCGTAAACTAGTTGGCTAACGTTACTGCCTGCCATACAAAACTCTTGCAACTTGCTCTCTCCCTGTCTCCCACCCTCGCACATATTATTAATCAAAATAAATCGACACGGTGGTAAAAGGTCGGAAGATGAAAGTTTAATGTGGAGCATTCTGTGTTTTTCCCCCTTATTTACCGCTGGGTGTGAATTGTGCTAAATAAGTTGCCTTATCTTCTCTGAGAAGCGTTCTGGACATTCAGTTGACATAAACATGACATCCATGTCCTAACAGCTAGGATAATCACACAACGCGCATAACACGTCCAATTCGCGAACTAATGACTCATTTGAACCGATTCATTTTAATGAATGGTTAAAACAACTGATCTTTCCAACAGTGAACTCGGGAGACGTCTGAATCGGTGTATAACTAATCAGTAACACTTTACAATAATGTTCTGTTTATTACTTGAATTACATAAAAAGTACAGTTTGCTTAGGCTACTCAAGCTTAAGATTTAAAAAAAAAAAAAAAAAAGCACATGACTACATTTTTCCACAAAATGCTATCAAGAATCAATAAGAGAATCGTTAAAGAATCTGATTCTGATTCTAAAGAATCGGATCGATAAACAGAACGTCATTGGCATTATTATTGTTAAAATCTAATCAATTCCATCCATATGGTAAGACAGTAAAATTATAATCTAATGTTAAAGAACATACATGTTTTTTAATAGTTTTTTTGAGAGTTAAAAGATTAAAACATTTTGCTAACATGAGGTCTTTGTGTCACTGTCAGTCTTTTTACAACTAGGGTACGCAGATTAAGACCACTGTTCATCAGCATGCACTGATTTATCCCATGGCATGTAGAAAAGAAAAAAAAGGTGCGACAAAATCATATGCTCAAATAAACGGGGTAGTGTTAACCTTATTCAGCACTAAAATCTGTCAAACTTCTTTCAAAGTCCTTCATCACATATTGATATTAAAATAACTTAATTTCAGAGAACCACAAAGTCAGACCTTAGCCCCTTTATACTGTATACCTTTAATGTAAGATCGTTCTTAGGTCACATACCTATTTAAAATCATAACATAAAAACTGCAATGGTACTGTTTTTAAAAACATGTGTAGAAGGCCTAAGTGTACAGTAAGTGTGTGTGTAAATATGCTTTAATGAAGTAGACTTCAAAAGCTTTTGAATTTGAGCTTACAGTTCTTTCATCAACCTGTCTTTTACATAAACTTACAAAAAAGATACTTTAACTTAGTCCTCAGATAGAGGAGGGTTGCTGCTAGCTCCATTAAGGTATTTCTGTCCCTCCCAAACTGCATTGAAATGGTATGTTTAGCAGCCAGAATTTAAAAAAATTTCAGGGGGAGAAACCCCCTGACCCCCCCTTACATGACCACTCATCAGGAAACAATTGCAACATCTCAGATTGTGCCCCCCCCCAGAATTTTGGCTTGCATGACGCCCCTGATGGTATACATTTCACAATATCGATATACAGTTTAAAAGATAGATCATGCTGTGAGGATTACAAAAACATCAAACACATTGAACTATTTTGACAGCATCGTTGAGTTACATTTTAAAGCATTGTATTACAGGTATTTCAACTTCTTTGTCACTCGTGAGTACACTTGAAGTTAGGTTGGTGAATTACAGTTCTTTTACATGTATTTCAGCATACTAGATATTGTAAAGAATCTCGGCTTAAGGTTTATAGCTCAATTTGAATTCAGGGGAAGAATATTCCAAAATCAATGATCTGGATCAGCAACTTATAGAATATTCGTTAAACCGAGTTTCTCACATAAATTAAATCACCCAACGAGGGGTGTGTCACAACACACGTCTGCTTCAGGTATATATGACGAAATTAAACACAACGAATTATGCTTAATTTGGAGCATATATTTTCCACAGATCGGGGCTGTTTGATCTTTAAGACCACAAGGATTACACAGTTTTCTCAGTCAGCGCGCCAGCGTGCGGATCTGTAAAACTATCAATCACTGTCACGGTTCATGAATCGGCTGTCTCAGGCTGATGTGTCTGTGTGAGTGTAATTGTGTGGGTGTGGTTACTCGTTGTGTTGATTAGTGTCACCAGCTGCCATTCATTTCAGTCCCTATATATACCCAGCATTTTCTCCCTCTTGTTGTCAGATCGTTGTGGTTGTTTTTCGGTGTGTTCCTGTGCTCGTGCCTCGTCTGTGGCTCTTCTGGATTTCGTCAGTTCTTCGTGTTTCCTGGATTTCATCAGTTCCTCGTGTCTTCTGGATGTTCCACTTCCCTGGGTTTCACTCGAGCAAGTCACCTGTCTTCACCACCGGATCGCCATCTCGTCCCTGCTTCACCCACCACCTGAGTGTTGTCCCCGATCTGTGTCTAACATTTGTCATTTCTGACCAACCAATAAACTGAGTTTATTTGCATCTTGCATCCTCCCATCTATTCCTTACAGAACGATCTGACCAAACCATGGATGCAGCAAATTCATCACAGATCAATGACTTCATCGCTCACAGTATCGCTAGGATGGATCAACAGGAGGAGAATATCTCTGGCACAGGTCGTGCGGTGAAAGCACTCGTGAAGCAGGTGTCCGAGCTCACCCAACAGGTACAGCTTTTACGGACTCCCACTGCGCCCCCCACGCCGCCCGTCCTCCCACCACCAGCGCCTGCAGCAGCGGGGAGATCAGAGCCACGCCTACCCACACCTGAGGGATATTCCGGTGAGCCTGAGTTTTGCAGGGCATTTCTCACTAGATGTTCTATGCACTTTGCCTTACAGCCACACACCTTCCAGAGCGAAGAGGCGAAGGTGGCATTTGTGCTAACCCTGCTGTCAGGAAGAGCATCGCTTTGGGGGACGGCGGTGTGGGAGAACAAGGACGACTGCTGCGCCTCGTTCCAGGCACTCTCCGAGGAGATGAAGAGAGTGTTCGACCATGCAGTGGCGGGTAAGGAGGCGGCCAGATTACTCGCCGAGCTGCGACAAGGAGAAGGCTCGGTGGCGGACTTTTCCATCCGGTTCCGCATCCTGGCCGCAGAGTGCCGTTGGAACGAGGCGGCGCAGTGGGATATGTTCCTGCATGGGTTGGCTGACCGCGTTCAAAGAGAGATCTATGCTATGGATTTACCTGAGACACTGAATGGACTGGTGGAACTTGCGCTGAGAGTGGACGCTCGACTGAATCGTGTGACCAGACTGACGCGCCCCAGCCGCCCAGTGTTCGGCGCAGAGGACCACCAACCCGGTGGTGCGAGCGCGGTCAGCCCCACAAACGACCACGAACCCATGCAGGTGGGGAGAGCTCGGCTTTCCCGGGAGGAGAGGGAGAGGCGGAGATCCCAAGGACTCTGTCTCTACTGTGGCCGGGCGGGCCACTTCATCCACTCCTGCCCGGTAAAAGAGCAAGCCCGGTAGTAAGTATGAGGCTACTATCGGGTGGGATCTCCGCCGAGAAGACCTCATCAACATCAACCCTCCTCCCGGTAAGACTGAGATGGCGACAATCTACGCACTGCACCAGCGCACTTCTGGATTCGGGAGCGGAGGGTAATTTCATGGACTTCAGACTAGCACATAGACTTCAGATCCCCGTCACACCCCTCTCGCACCCGATTATCGTCAACGCACTCAATGGTCAAGAACTTCCCCGCATCACTCACGTTACTGAAGACATTACCCTCATCACTTCCGGAAATCACACTGAACTCATTTCATTTTTTCTCATGGACTCACCACTTGCACCAGTGGTTTTGGGTCACCCGTGGCTTTCCAGACACAACCCCCGGATCGACTGGTGCACTAACACTGTTTCCACATGGAGTAACCACTGTCATGAGTCCTGTTTAGTGTCTGCCTGTCCATCTGTGTCTGGTTCTGTGTTTCAGAGTGAGGTGGCGGATTTATCTAACGTGCCCGCGGAGTACCACGACCTGAAGGAGGTGTTCAGTAAGTCTCGTGCTGCTTCTCTTCCTCCGCATCGTTCCTATGACTGTGCAATAGAGTTACTGCCAGGTAAATCTCCGCCTAAAGGCAAACTTTACTCTCTTTCTATTCCCGAGAGGGAGGCCATGGAGAAATATATTTCTGATTCTCTGGCCTCTGGGTTCATCCAGCCTTCCTCTTCTCCTGCGGGGGCGGGGTTCTTTTTCGTTGGGAAGAAGGATGGTTCTCTGTGACCTTGCATTGATTACCGAGGGCTGAACAACATCACGGTAAAGAATTCATACCCTTTGCCGTTGATGTCTTCAGCTTTCGAGAGGTTGCAGGGAGCATCTATTTTCACGAAACTGGACTTACGTAATGGATATCATTTGGTCCGCATCAGGAAGGGGGATGAATGGAAAACCGCTTTTAATACCCCTAGGGAGCACTTTGAATATTTGGTCATGCCTTTCGGTCTGTCCAACTCCCCAGCGGTTTTCCAGGCACTCGTTAATGACGTGTTGAGAGACATGGTAGACCAGTTCATATATGTTTACCTGGATGACATATTGATTTTTTCTTCGTCTCTCCAGGAACACGTGCAACACTTCAGGCGAGTGCTCCGGAGACTGTTGGAGAATGGGCTTTTTGTCAAGGCGGAGAAATGTTTGTTTCATGCACAGTCTGTTCCCTTCCTAGGGTACATCATCTCTTCTGAGGGAGTGCGCGTGGATCCTGACAAGGTTAAGGCTGTGGTAGATTGGCCAAGTCCAGATTCCCGTAAGGCCCTACAGCGGTTTCTGGGGTTCGCCAATTTTTACCGACGTTTTATTCGTAACTTCAGCCAACTAGTCGCGCCTCTGACTGCCTTGACCTCCCCCCGAACGACGTTCAGGTGGTCAAACACTGCTGAGGCAGTGTTCACCAACCTCAAAAGTCGCTTTGTTTCGGCTCCCATTCTTGTCACCCCTGATCCCACACGTCAGTTCGTGGTGGAGGTCGACGCGTCAGAGGTGGGAGTAGGAGCAGTACTTTCACAGCGCGCTTCCTCAGACGACAAGTTGCATCCCTGCGCGTTTTTTTCTCATCGACTATCGCCTGCCGAACGTAATTATGACATTGGTAATAGAGAGTTGTTGGCAGTTAAGTTAGCGTTGGAGGAATGGCGTCATTGGTTAGAGGGTTCGGGGGTACCTTTTATCGTTTGGACCGACCATAAGAATCTTGAATACATCAGATCTGCTAAAAGACTCAACTCCAGGCAGGCTCGGTGGGCTCTTTTTTTCGGACGCTTTGATTTTGTTCTCTCGTACCGCCCCGGGTCCAAAAACATCAAACCCGACTCTTTATCTCGTATTTTTGATCCATCCGAACGCCCGGTGACTCCCGAGTGTATTTTACCTGAGAAAGTTGTCATCTCCACTCTGGTATGGGAGGTCGAATCGAAGGTCATGACAGCCTTAGATGGGGTAACGCCTCCGCCCGGTTGCCCACCGAGTCAATTGTTTGTTCCGGAGGGGTTACGGTCCGACGTTATTCGGTGGGGTAATTGCTCCAACGTGGCTTGTCATCCAGGAGTGACTCGCACCAGTTTTCTAGTTAAACAACGATTTTGGTGGCCACTGATGGCTCGCGACATTCACGATTTTGTGTTGGCTTGCTCAGTCTGTGCCACTAGGAAGACATCTAACCAGCCCCCAGATGGGTTACTTCGACCACTGCCTGTCCCTTCGAGACCCTGGTCCCACATCGCTCTAGATTTTATCACCGCCCTCCCGCCCTCCAATGGCATGACGGTTGTTTTAACCGTAGTGGACCGGTTCTCGAAGGCGGCTCATTTCATCCCCTTGCCCAAATTACCTTCAGCCAAGGAGACAGCGGTTATTGTCATAGATCACGTTTTTCGGTTACATGGCCTCCCGATGGACGTGGTCTCTGACAGGGGTTCCCAATTCATATCCAAATTTTGGCAAGAATTTTGTAAGTTACTGGGGGCCACGGTCAGTCTGTCCTCGGGCTATCATCCCCAGAGTAATGGACAATCTGAGCGAGCCAATCAAGACCTCGAAAGAATGTTGCGATGTTTGGTTGCTAAGAATCCGTCGTCCTGGAGCCAACAACTTTCTATGGTGGAGTACGCCCACAATTCGTTACCAGTGTCATCCACGGGCCTCTCGCCATTTAAGTGTAGTTTAGGTTACCAGCCACCAATTTTTCCGAGTCTGGAATCCGAAGTCGCGGTCCCCTCCGCTCACGCATTCGTCCAGAGGTGTCACCGTACTTAGACTAGAGCCCGTGAGACTCTACTCCAAGCAGGGAGGCACATGTAGGCCAAGGCCGATCGCCACCGGTCAAAGCCATCCCGCCTTTCATGTCTCTAAAATTAAACCCGTGTTTCGTTCTCACATTAATCCGCCTGCCCCGGTTCCCCCCCCCGCCGCGACTCGTAGATGGGGAACCAACATATTCGGTAAATCGTATTCTGGACTCGAGACGGAGGGGACGCGGATTTCAGTACCTGGTGGACTGGGAGGGCTACGGTCCGGAGGAGAGAAGTTGGGTACCTGCTAGAGACATCCTGGATCACTCCCTTATTGATGATTACAATCGACAGGTAAGGGAGTCTGAGAACGCCAGGAGGCGTTCTTAGGAGGAGGGGTACTGTCACGGTTCATGAATCGGATGTCTCAGGCTGATGTGTCTGTGTGAGTGTAATTGTGTGGGTGTGGTTACTCGTTGTGTTGATTAGTGTCACCAGCTGCCATTCATTTCAGTCCCTATATATACCCAGCATTTTCTCCCTCTTGTTGTCAGATCGTTGTGGTTGTTTTTCGGTGTGTTCCTGTGCTCGTGCCTCGTCTGTGGCTCTTCTGGATTTCGTCAGTTCTTCGTGTTTCCTGGATTTCATCAGTTCCTCGTGTCTTCTGGATGTTCCACTTCCCTGGGTTTCACTCGAGCACGTCATCACCTGTCTTCACCACCGGATCGCCATCTCGTCCCTGCTTCACCCACAACCTGAGTGTTGTCCCCGATCTGTGTCTAACATTTGTCATTTCTGACCAACCAATAAACTGAGTTTATTTGCATCTTGCATCCTCCCATCTATTCCTTACAATAACTTGATCTGTTTAGCTTAAATTTTCTGACAATGTTTTGTGCACTCAACAAAATCAGATTGTAGCGTTAGGATCTAATATTAAAGAGGCTTTGTTATGTGATTAATACAAACAATGGCAAAGAATGTATAAATGAGTTTAATAAAAGCACACGACTAAGTTACACTACAAAAATCACACGATATATGTATATACACAAAATGAAAGTGAAACTAAAAAAGGAAACAAGGGAAAATGGGAATACAAAGAAAAGTACAGTTACTAGCACAGCGTTAAACCTTCAGAGACAACCACAGGATTATATCTTGAGTTTCAAATTTGATGGAACAAATTGCTTTTCAGACCTTTGTATGCTGGAAGCGTGCGGTTGTCCGAGAGGCTGGAAACAGGTTCCTTTGTTCTCCCCACGTGGGTGTGTGTCGCGCGAGTTCGTGCTGGATGGTGTCTTCTTGTTGGAGAAGGCACACGTACGAACTTTAACTGGCTATTCGCAAAAGTAAATGAAGTAAAAATAACGAAAACTGATAACTTTAAAAAGCTTCAGAAGACGCCGAGAGTGTCCAAGGAATTCCGGAAGGAGAGTAGGTAGGAGCGAGATGAAGAGTCTAAGAGTCTAAACTTAAAAGTGTAAGACTATAAGAGTGTAAGAGCGTAAGCTTAAGAGAAATTAAGAGAGAGCGATGATTCTATGGCGAGAGTTTTTCAAGGGTGTTTCGGGACCCCTCCTAAACCTCGGATGGCCAATGAGCGTCACACAACTGAAGGAGCGCGCGCCCACTTGATTAACATATCACGTTGTTAATCTTGGTTCTTAAGACAAAGGAAAAGTTCTGCTAACTTTGAAAACAAACTTATACATAATGGTATACATTTCACAATATCGGTATACAGTTTAAAAGACAGATCATGCTATGAGGATTACAAAGACATCAAACACATTGAACTATTTTGACAGCATTGTTGAGTTACATATTTAAAGCATGGTATTACAGTTATCCAAGCTTCCTGGTCACGTAAGTCCATTCGAAGTTAAAAATAGTGAATTACAATTCTTTTACATGTATTTCAGCATACTAGATATTTTTGGTAATTTTTGGTACAGTTGTGGGTCGCTGTCATGGTAGGCTACCACATCGGGGGTGCGAACCTTGATGTGCGTGTTACCTTTCCAAAACCCCACATTGACAATGTCCTTAAGTCTGTAGATTCGGCTTGACTCTATGATGGGCAGGTTCAAGAGGAATCCCACTTCCCTCTGCTCGGGGTCGATGTAGAGTGGGATGGCGCTGCCCAGAGAGTAGGCCAGGTGCACTTGGAGCGGGTCGGCTGGCGTGGTGATGGCGGAAGCCAGCACATTTTGGACCAGGCTCAAAGGTATGAGATAGGGTGGAATGCGGCCCATAGCTAGGCTGTCGATGGAGGAGCTCACCTCCCGCAGCATGTCTGTCATGAGGGCGGTGACAAGCTGCGTTTGGGCAAAGTCAGTTTGAAAGTCATTGAACAGCTGCTTCATGGAGTTCACAGTCTGGTTCAGGAGGACGCTGTGGGTGTTGAGAATTACCACAGTTCCTCTTAAAGTCTTTCCGATGGTCTGCAGGGAAGCGCTCTGCGTGGTGAGCTGTTCTCTTAACTGTGGGATCTCTGTTTGAATCTCGGCCACGTGTCGTCTTACAGTGGCTAGGTTGACTGCGTTGACGCTGGACATACCAATGTTAAACAGGGTTCCCACGGCAGCTGCGGCTCCGAGCAGGGCTCCCAGGAAACGTTTGGGGCGGCGATTGTGTCCGCTTAATTCGGCTTGGGTGACGGTCATCTTTTCAAGTTGGTTCAGCATGTGCCGGATGTCAGCATCGGCGTGGGAGAGGGAGTCTTCTGTCCAGCGGGCACCAGTCCAGCTGTACTGGATTACTGTGCGGGGGTAGTGTGCTCTGTAGACATTTCGGGGATCTAGTCGGACGTACACTTTCTGGGTGTGGGTCCGACAGTTGGTGATCAAGAGACCTGGTTGCTCCCTCAGCACGATGCCTGACGCCGGGCCTGGTGAGATGACGTCGGGTGGCGGTTTCCCTCTGATCGCTTGAAGGCACAGAATGATAAACCACAGCAGCATCCTAGTAGCAGTCACAGAGGAGAGGGGTGAAAGAGAGGGAGAGAGAGAGAGAGGGGCAGTGTGTCAGCGGGAGTTGTCCATGGTTTTGCAGGACAGTCTTCCGTTCTTAGGATGAGAAACAAGTTAGTTTGCATTGGCCCCTCCCCGCCTCTCCCTGCCAGCAGCCGAATGTCTCTTAATTTGGTTGCGGTGGACCCATTTGAGCACAGGGTCTTTCTGTCCCCGGCTTAGTTGGATGCGGTACGCTACTGGTGAAAGTTTGTCAACAATTTCGTGAGGTCCTGTCCAGCGTGGCAGGAATTTTTTTGACAGCCGGTTGGAGGCTGTGTTTTGTGGCTGTGCGAAGCTATAGTACCAGACCCTGTCACCCACAGCCAGTTCCTGGTGTGACGCTTTCCGGTCGTAGTACGCTTTCTGACCCTCTGCGCTCTTTTGAAGCTGTTGCTGAGCGAAAGCAAAGGTTGATTTCAGATGCCGGTGCAGCTCTTCGAGGTACTGGTGAGTGGTGCAGGCTGTGACGAGACTTGAGTCCCCTGGCTGGTACAACAGGTGCAGGGGCAGTGTCATCTGTCGTCCAGTCATTAGTTCGAAGGGAGACACTTGGGTTGAGTCTTGCGGAGTAGCTCTGAGAGCCATTAGCACCAGCGGGAGTTTCATGTCCCAGTCTTTCTGGTTGGCGGCCACATACTTTTTCAGCATACTGACCACAGTCCGATTTGACCGTTCAACTTGGCCTGATGAACTGGGCTGGTGGCTAATGTGCAGTTGAACGTGGACACCCAAGAGTTTCCATATCTGCTGCATTATCTCAGCTGTGAAGTGAGTACCTCTGTCTGAGTTGACACTCATTGGCAATCCGAACCTTGAGAATATGTGGTTCATCAGGAGGTATGCCGTGGTCTGGGCAGTGTCGTTGGGTGCTGGGAGGCACTCTACCCATTTTGTGAACTGGCACACGACTGTGAGAAAGTACTTGTTGCCTCTTGTTGATCGGGGTAGAGGCCCTACCCAGTCGATTTGCAGGTCTGACCACGGGAATGTGACTTTCCTGCGTTGCAGCGGAGCTCTGTGGTGTGGATTTGCAGGTTGAAACTGGCAGCAAATCAGACATTCTTTGATGTATTCCGCCACGTGTTTTTGCATGCATGGCCAATATGCCACTTGTTTCAGTGTTTTATAAGTGGCTCTGACGCCGTGGTGTCCGGCACATGGTGCGTCGTGGGCAAACATCAGCATCACCCCCTTAAAGACTGTGGGACGACAAGCCGTGGCATTGAGGTGTCATCAGGCTTATACCACAAGATGTTGTCTATTACACGCAGCATGTGCTTGATGTCGTGCAGGCGCTTTAGACAAGGGTCGGCCGCGAGGTCGGCCAATGTGAGTGGGTGGTTGGTGGGGTCTGAGAGGTGGTGCAGAAAAGTCTTTAATGCGGTGTCAGAGTTTTGCATGTCCGCTATGTCGTTGTTTGAGATCTGCGGAATCAGGGTGAGAGGCTGCGAGGTGGGCAGTGCGGCAGGGAAAGTTCGTTTGCTGCGGGTTAGCACTGCCACGTTGAAGGTTTGTGGTTGGGCAGGAGGTGCCCATGGAGTACCGTGCAGTGCGCCAGCCTTGGCGAGGCCATCGGTTCGGTCGTTCAGGTCCTTGTCGAGGCCTGGTTGCTTGGAGTGACCTTTCACCTTTTTCCAGTAGACAATCATGTCGTGTTGTCTAGTCAGGTTATCACATGCTTGAAACAAATTTTGGTGTGTGACAGGCTTGCCGTTTGAGGTCTTAAAGCCATTTTGTTTCCAGCTTGGAAGGTGGCATGTGAAACTTAGTCTGGCATAGTTCGAGTCTGTGCAGATCAGGAGTTCTCTGATGTTGTGGGCCGAGGCTATTTGCAGAGTTATGAGAATGGCTGCCACTTCAGCATATTGTGATGACTGGGGTCCCAGCTTGAAGTGTTGCGGTGGGCAAGGCAGATCATTTACCCATAACACACCAGCACCTGCTTGACGAGCGCCCTCTTGGTTGTAGGAGCATCCGTCGACGTAGGCTGTTGGCATACCTTGGCACGCATTTTCCTCAAAGTACCTGTGACAGGTCTGTTGTTGTGCTTCTTCCACATGGGCTGTTGCAGGTGGGACATTATCGGAGCAGTTTTGGCAGGCCGCCAGGCCGTTGCCGAGGGCTGACTTGTGGTTTTGTGCATATCTTGCTTCAACATTGCGACCCTGGAGGGCCATTAACCACGTGGCGATGCAGGAGTTTGTGACCACACCATCACGGATGCGTTGGCTGTTGAGGAACATGACAGGCTGATGACAAGTCTCTACGATAACTTTCTGAGCTCCAATGTAGTTGGAGAATCTTTGTATGGCCCACACGGTGCAAAGCAACGCCTTTTCACAGTCTGAGAATTTAGTCTCTGGTGGAAGAAGTGTCTTGCTGGCATACGCAACTACCCTTTTGTCTTGGTCATGTTGTTGGTACAGACCAGCGCTGAGACAGTGTTGGGAGAATCCAGCTTCCAAGTAGAATTCTCTGTGTGGGTCAGGGTAGGCCAGGCATGGAGCTGTACAAGGTGACGTTTCAACTCTTTCATGGCATTGTCCTGGACGGTTGTCCAGACAAATGGGCAGTCTTTTTTCAGCAGGGCAGTTAAAGGCTTCGCAATGTCTGAATAGTTCTCTATGAACTGCCGTGAGTAATTGCACACCCCCAGGAAACTTCGAAGTTCAGAGACGTTGGTGGGGGGTTTGATGTTTTGAACAGCTTGTATGCGACTTGTCTGTGGTTCGATGCCTTGTGCCCCGATCAGTAGTCCCACGTAGTTGACCTTGGTCCGACACCATTGTCCTTTGTGGAGGGCGATCTTGGCACCTGCAGTTGTTAACTGGTTCAAAACATAGTCTATTTCTTTCAGGTGATCGGCTACTGTGGTACTTTTCATCAGCACGTCGTCCACATAGATGAGATTTCCTCTCATTCTTGCATCGGGGCATGCTTTGTTCAGGAAGATGTTTGAACTCAGCAGGTGAGTTAGCATAGCCGAATGGACACCTGGTGAAAGTGAATTGTCTGTTGCCAAAAGTGAAAGCAAGCTTGTGCTGGTCGTCTGGATGTACTGGGATGGTCCAGAATCCAGAGGCCACGTCGAGCGTAGAGAAGATGGTGGCTCCTCTGATCTGGGTATTTCTTGCTCCAGCTGGTCATGGGCCATCGTGACAGAGGCACCTGTTGGTTCAGTTTCCTGTAGTCGATCGTTGGTCGCCACTTGCCGTTCGGTTTGATAACCGGCCAGATGGGAGCAGAATAGGTGCTGTTGC
>NW_024121100.1:21915879-22005202 GCF_016745375.1 Pimephales promelas
CCACCAGCGCCTGCAGCAGCGGGGAGATCAGAGCCACGCCTACCCACACCTGAGGGATATTCCGGTGAGCCTGAGTTTTGCAGGGCATTTCTCACTAGATGTTCTATGCACTTTGCCTTACAGCCACACACCTTCCAGAGCGAAGAGGCGAAGGTGGCATTTGTGCTAACCCTGCTGTCAGGAAGAGCATCGCTTTGGGGACGGCGGTGTGGGAGAACAAGACGACTGCTGCGCCTCGTTCCAGGCACTCTCCGAGGAGATGAAGAGAGTGTTCGACCATGCAGTGGCGGGTAAGGAGGCGGCCAGATTACTCGCCGAGCTGCGACAAGGAGAAGGCTCGGTGGCGGACTTTTCCATCCGGTTCCGCATCCTGGCCGCAGAGTGCCGTTGGAACGAGGCGGCGCAGTGGGATATGTTCCTGCATGGGTTGGCTGACCGCGTTCAAAGAGAGATCTATGCTATGGATTTACCTGAGACACTGAATGGACTGGTGGAACTTGCGCTGAGAGTGGACGCTCGACTGAATCGTGTGACCAGACTGACGCGCCCCAGCCGCCCAGTGTTCGGCGCAGAGGACCACCAACCCGGTGGTGCGAGCGCGGTCAGCCCCACAAACGACCACGAACCCATGCAGGTGGGAGAGCTCGGCTTTCCCGGGAGGAGAGGGAGAGGCGGAGATCCCAAGGACTCTGTCTCTACTGTGGCCGGGCGGGCCACTTCATCCACTCCTGCCCGGTAAAAGAGCAAGCCCGGTAGTAAGTATGAGGCTACTATCGGGTGGGATCTCCGCCGAGAAGACCTCATCAACATCAACCCTCCTCCCGGTAAGACTGAGATGGCGACAATCTACGCACTGCACCAGCGCACTTCTGGATTCGGAGCGGAGGGTAATTTCATGGACTTCAGACTAGCACATAGACTTCAGATCCCCGTCACACCCCTCTCGCACCCGATTATCGTCAACGCACTCAATGGTCAAGAACTTCCCCGCATCACTCACGTTACTGAAGACATTACCCTCATCACTTCCGGAAATCACACTGAACTCATTTCATTTTTCTCATGGACTCACCACTTGCACCAGTGGTTTTGGGTCACCCGTGGCTTTCCAGACACAACCCCCGGATCGACTGGTGCACTAACACTGTTTCCACATGGAGTAACCACTGTCATGAGTCCTGTTTAGTGTCTGCCTGTCCATCTGTGTCTGGTTCTGTGTTTCAGAGTGAGGTGGCGGATTTATCTAACGTGCCCGCGGAGTACCACGACCTGAAGGAGGTGTTCAGTAAGTCTCGTGCTGCTTCTCTTCCTCCGCATCGTTCCTATGACTGTGCAATAGAGTTACTGCCAGGTAAATCTCCGCCTAAAGGCAAACTTTACTCTCTTTCTATTCCCGAGAGGGAGGCCATGGAGAAATATATTTCTGATTCTCTGGCCTCTGGGTTCATCCAGCCTTCCTCTTCTCCTGCGGGGGCGGGGTTCTTTTTCGTTTGGAAGAAGGATGGTTCTCTGCGACCTTGCATTGATTACCGAGGGCTGAACAACATCACGGTAAAGAATTCATACCCTTTGCCGTTGATGTCTTCAGCTTTCGAGAGGTTGCAGGGAGCATCTATTTTCACGAAACTGGACTTACGTAATGGATATCATTTGGTCCGCATCAGGAAGGGGGATGAATGGAAAACCGCTTTTAATACCCCTAGGGAGCACTTTGAATATTTGGTCATGCCTTTCGGTCTGTCCAACTCCCCAGCGGTTTTCCAGGCACTCGTTAATGACGTGTTGAGAGACATGGTAGACCAGTTCATATATGTTTACCTGGATGACATATTGATTTTTTCTTCGTCTCTCCAGGAACACGTGCAACACGTCAGGCGAGTGCTCCGGAGACTGTTGGAGAATGGGCTTTTTGTCAAGGCGGAGAAATGTTTGTTTCATGCACAGTCTGTTCCCTTCCTAGGGTACATCATCTCTTCTGAGGGAGTGCGCGTGGATCCTGACAAGGTTAAGGCTGTGGTAGATTGGCCAAGTCCAGATTCCCGTAAGGCCCTACAGCGGTTTCTGGGGTTCGCCAATTTTTACCGACGTTTTATTCGTAACTTCAGCCAACTAGTCGCGCCTCTGACTGCCTTGACCTCCCCCCGAACGACGTTCAGGTGGTCAAACACTGCTGAGGCAGTGTTCACCAACCTCAAAAGTCGCTTTGTTTCGGCTCCCATTCTTGTCACCCCTGATCCCACACGTCAGTTCGTGGTGGAGGTCGATGACGCGTCAGAGGTGGGAGTAGGAGCAGTACTTTCACAGCGCGCTTCCTCAGACGACAAGTTGCATCCCTGCGCGTTTTTTTCTCATCGACTATCGCCTGCCGAACGTAATTATGACATTGGTAATAGAGAGTTGTTGGCAGTTAAGTTAGCGTTGAGGAATGGCGTCATTGGTTAGAGGTTCGGGGGTACCTTTTATCGTTTGGACCGACCATAAGAATCTTGAATACATCAGATCTGCTAAAAGACTCAACTCCAGGCAGGCTCGGTGGGCTCTTTTTTTCGGACGCTTTGATTTTGTTCTCTCGTACCGCCCCGGGTCCAAAAACATCAAACCCGACTCTTTTCTCGTATTTTTGATCCATCGAACGCCCGTGACTCCCGAGTGTATTTTACCTGAGAAAGTTTGTCATCTCCACTCTGGTATGGGAGGTCGAATCGAAGGTCATGACAGCCTTAGATGGGGTAACGCCTCCGCCCGGGTTGCACACGAGTCAATTGTTTGTTCCGGAGGGGTTACGGTCCGACGTTATTCGGTGGGGTAATTGCTCCAACGTGGCTTGTCATCCAGGAGTGACTGCGCACCAGTTTTCTAGTTAAACAACGATTTTGGTGGCCACTGATGGCTCGCGACATTCACGATTTTTGTGTTGGCTTGCTCAGTCTGTGCCACTAGGAAGACATCTAACCAGCCCCAGATGGGTTACTTCGACCACTGCCTGTCCCTTCGAGACCCTGGTCCCACATCGCTCTAGATTTTATCACCGCCCTCCCGCCCTCCAATGGCATGACGGTTGTTTTAACCGTAGTGGACCGGTTCTCGAAGGCGGCTCATTTCATCCCCTTGCCCAAATTACCTTCAGCCAAGGAGACAGCGGTTATTGTCATAGATCACGTTTTTCGGTTTACATGGCCTCCTGATGGACGTGGTCTCTGACAGGGGTTCCCAATTCATATCCAAATTTTGGCAAGAATTTTGTAAGTTACTGGGGGCCACGGTCAGTCTGTCCTCGGGCTATCATCCCCAGAGTAATGGACAATCTGAGCGAGCCAATCAAGACCTCGAAAGAATGTTGCGATGTTTGGTTGCTAAGAATCCGTCGTCCTGGAGCCAACAACTTTCTATGGTGGAGTACGCCCACAATTCGTTACCAGTGTCATCCACGGGCCTCTCGCCATTTAAGTGTAGTTTAGGTTACCAGCCACCAATTTTTCCGAGTCTGGAATCCGAAGTCGCGGTCCCCTCCGCTCACGCATTCGTCCAGAGGTGTCACCGTACTTAGACTAGAGCCCGTGAGACTCTACTCCAAGCAGGGAGGCACATGTAGGCCAAGGCCGATCGCCACCGGTCAAAGCCATCCCGCCTTTCATGTCTCTAAAATTAAACCCGTGTTTCGTTCTCACATTAATCCGCCTGCCCCGGTTCCCCCCCCCGCCGCGACTCGTAGATGGGGAACCAACATATTCGGTAAATCGTATTCTGGACTCGAGACGGAGGGGACGCGGATTTCAGTACCTGGTGGACTGGGAGGGCTACGGTCCGGAGGAGAGAAGTTGGGTACCTGCTAGAGACATCCTGGATCACTCCCTTATTGATGATTACAATCGACAGGTAAGGGAGTCTGAGAACGCCAGGAGGCGTTCTTAGGAGGAGGGGTACTGTCACGGTTCATGAATCGGATGTCTCAGGCTGATGTGTCTGTGTGAGTGTAATTGTGTGGGTGTGGTTACTCGTTGTGTTGATTAGTGTCACCAGCTGCCATTCATTTCAGTCCCTATATATACCCAGCATTTTCTCCCTCTTGTTGTCAGATCGTTGTGGTTGTTTTTCGGTGTGTTCCTGTGCTCGTGCCTCGTCTGTGGCTCTTCTGGATTTCGTCAGTTCTTCGTGTTTCCTGGATTTCATCAGTTCCTCGTGTCTTCTGGATGTTCCACTTCCCTGGGTTTCACTCGAGCACGTCATCACCTGTCTTCACCACCGGATCGCCATCTCGTCCCTGCTTCACCCACAACCTGAGTGTTGTCCCGATCTGTGTCTAACATTTGTCATTTCTGACCAACCAATAAACTGAGTTTATTTGCATCTTGCATCCTCCCATCTATTCCTTACAATAACTTGATCTGTTTAGCTTAAATTTTCTGACAATGTTTTGTGCACTCAACAAAATCAGATTGTAGCGTTAGGATCTAATATTAAAGAGGCTTTGTTATGTGATTAATACAAACAATGGCAAAGAATGTATAAATGAGTTTAATAAAAGCACACGACTAAGTTACACTACAAAAATCACACGATATATGTATATACACAAAATGAAAGTGAAACTAAAAAAGGAAACAAGGGAAAATGGGAATACAAAGAAAAGTACAGTTACTAGCACAGCGTTAAACCTTCAGAGACAACCACAGGATTATATCTTGAGTTTCAAATTTGATGGAACAAATTGCTTTTCAGACCTTTGTATGCTGGAAGCGTGCGGTTGTCCGAGAGGCTGGAAACAGGTTCCTTTGTTCTCCCCACGTGGGTGTGTGTCGCGCGAGTTCGTGCTGGATGGTGTCTTCTTGTTGGAGAAGGCACACGTACGAACTTTAACTGGCTATTCGCAAAAGTAAATGAAGTAAAAATAACGAAAACTGATAACTTTAAAAAGCTTCAGAAGACGCCGAGAGTGTCCAAGGAATTCCGGAAGGAGAGTAGGTAGGAGCGAGATGAAGAGTCTAAGAGTCTAAACTTAAAAGTGTAAGACTATAAGAGTGTAAGAGCGTAAGCTTAAGAGAAATTAAGAGAGAGCGATGATTCTATGGCGAGAGTTTTTCAAGGGTGTTTCGGGACCCCTCCTAAACCTCGGATGGCCAATGAGCGTCACACAACTGAAGGAGCGCGCGCCCACTTGATTAACATATCACGTTGTTAATCTTGGTTCTTAAGACAAAGGAAAAGTTCTGCTAACTTTGAAAACAAACTTATACATAATGGTATACATTTCACAATATCGGTATACAGTTTAAAAGACAGATCATGCTATGAGGATTACAAAGACATCAAACACATTGAACTATTTTGACAGCATTGTTGAGTTACATATTTAAAGCATGGTATTACAGTTATCCAAGCTTCCTGGTCACGTAAGTCCATTCGAAGTTAAAAATAGTGAATTACAATTCTTTTACATGTATTTCAGCATACTAGATATTTTTGGTAATTTTTGGTACAGTTGTGGGTCGCTGTCATGGTAGGCTACCACATCGGGGGTGCGAACCTTGATGTGCGTGTTACCTTTCCAAAACCCCACATTGACAATGTCCTTAAGTCTGTAGATTCGGCTTGACTCTATGATGGGCAGGTTCAAGAGGAATCCCACTTCCCTCTGCTCGGGGTCGATGTAGAGTGGGATGGCGCTGCCCAGAGAGTAGGCCAGGTGCACTTGGAGCGGGTCGGCTGGCGTGGTGATGGCGGAAGCCAGCACATTTTGGACCAGGCTCAAAGGTATGAGATAGGGTGGAATGCGGCCCATAGCTAGGCTGTCGATGGAGGAGCTCACCTCCCGCAGCATGTCTGTCATGAGGGCGGTGACAAGCTGCGTTTGGGCAAAGTCAGTTTGAAAGTCATTGAACAGCTGCTTCATGGAGTTCACAGTCTGGTTCAGGAGGACGCTGTGGGTGTTGAGAATTACCACAGTTCCTCTTAAAGTCTTTCCGATGGTCTGCAGGGAAGCGCTCTGCGTGGTGAGCTGTTCTCTTAACTGTGGGATCTCTGTTTGAATCTCGGCCACGTGTCGTCTTACAGTGGCTAGGTTGACTGCGTTGACGCTGGACATACCAATGTTAAACAGGGTTCCCACGGCAGCTGCGGCTCCGAGCAGGGCTCCCAGGAAACGTTTGGGGCGGCGATTGTGTCCGCTTAATTCGGCTTGGGTGACGGTCATCTTTTCAAGTTGGTTCAGCATGTGCCGGATGTCAGCATCGGCGTGGGAGAGGGAGTCTTCTGTCCAGCGGGCACCAGTCCAGCTGTACTGGATTACTGTGCGGGGGTAGTGTGCTCTGTAGACATTTCGGGGATCTAGTCGGACGTACACTTTCTGGGTGTGGGTCCGACAGTTGGTGATCAAGAGACCTGGTTGCTCCCTCAGCACGATGCCTGACGCCGGGCCTGGTGAGATGACGTCGGGTGGCGGTTGCCCTCTGATCGCTTGAAGGCACAGAATGATAAACCACAGCAGCATCCTAGTAGCAGTCACAGAGGAGAGGGGTGAAAGAGAGGGAGAGAGAGAGAGAGGGGCAGTGTGTCAGCGGGAGTTGTCCATGGTTTTGCAGGACAGTCTTCCGTTCTTAGGATGAGAAACAAGTTAGTTTGCATTGGCCCCTCCCCGCCTCTCCCTGCCAGCAGCCGAATGTCTCTTAATTTGGTTGCGGTGGACCCATTTGAGCACAGGGTCTTTCTGTCCCCGGCTTAGTTGGATGCGGTACGCTACTGGTGAAAGTTTGTCAACAATTTCGTGAGGTCCTGTCCAGCGTGGCAGGAATTTTTTTGACAGCCGGTTGGAGGCTGTGTTTTGTGGCTGTGCGAAGCTATAGTACCAGACCCTGTCACCCACAGCCAGTTCCTGGTGTGACGCTTTCCGGTCGTAGTACGCTTTCTGACCCTCTGCGCTCTTTTGAAGCTGTTGCTGAGCGAAGCAAAGGTTGATTTCAGATGCCGGTGCAGCTCTTCGAGGTACTGGTGAGTGGTGCAGGCTGTGACGAGACTTGAGTCCCCTGGCTGGTACAACAGGTGCAGGGGCAGTGTCATCTGTCGTCCAGTCATTAGTTCGAAGGGAGACACTTGGGTTGAGTCTTGCGGAGTAGCTCTGAGAGCCATTAGCACCAGCGGGAGTTTCATGTCCCAGTCTTTCTGGTTGGCGGCCACATACTTTTTCAGCATACTGACCACAGTCCGATTTGACCGTTCAACTTGGCCTGATGAACTGGGCTGGTGGCTAATGTGCAGTTGAACGTGGACACCCAAGAGTTTCCATATCTGCTGCATTATCTCAGCTGTGAAGTGAGTACCTCTGTCTGAGTTGACACTCATTGGCAATCCGAACCTTGAGAATATGTGGTTCATCAGGAGGTATGCCGTGGTCTGGGCAGTGTCGTTGGGTGCTGGGAGGCACTCTACCCATTTTGTGAACTGGCACACGACTGTGAGAAAGTACTTGTTGCCTCTTGTTGATCGGGGTAGAGGCCCTACCCAGTCGATTTGCAGGTCTGACCACGGGAATGTGACTTTCCTGCGTTGCAGCGGAGCTCTGTGGTGTGGATTTGCAGGTTGAAACTGGCAGCAAATCAGACATTCTTTGATGTATTCCGCCACGTGTTTTTGCATGCATGGCCAATATGCCACTTGTTTCAGTGTTTTATAAGTGGCTCTGACGCCGTGGTGTCCGGCACATGGTGCGTCGTGGGCAAACATCAGCATCACCCCCCTTAAAGACTGTGGGACGACAAGCCGTGGCATTGAGGTGTCATCAGGCTTATACCACAAGATGTTGTCTATTACACGCAGCATGTGCTTGATGTCGTGCAGGCGCTTTAGACAAGGGTCGGCCGCGAGGTCGGCCAATGTGAGTGGGTGGTTGGTGGGGTCTGAGAGGTGGTGCAGAAAAGTCTTTAATGCGGTGTCAGAGTTTTGCATGTCCGCTATGTCGTTGTTTGAGATCTGCGGAATCAGGGTGAGAGGCTGCGAGGTGGGCAGTGCGGCAGGGAAAGTTCGTTTGCTGCGGGTTAGCACTGCCACGTTGAAGGTTTGTGGTTGGGCAGGAGGTGCCCATGGAGTACCGTGCAGTGCGCCAGCCTTGGCGAGGCCATCGGTTCGGTCGTTCAGGTCCTTGTCGAGGCCTGGTTGCTTGGAGTGACCTTTCACCTTTTTCCAGTAGACAATCATGTCGTGTTGTCTAGTCAGGTTATCACATGCTTGAAACAAATTTTGGTGTGTGACAGGCTTGCCGTTTGAGGTCTTAAAGCCATTTTGTTTCCAGCTTGGAAGGTGGCATGTGAAACTTAGTCTGGCATAGTTCGAGTCTGTGCAGATCAGGAGTTCTCTGATGTTGTGGGCCGAGGCTATTTGCAGAGTTATGAGAATGGCTGCCACTTCAGCATATTGTGATGACTGGGGTCCCAGCTTGAAGTGTTGCGGTGGGCAAGGCAGATCATTTACCCATAACACACCAGCACCTGCTTGACGAGCGCCCTCTTGGTTGTAGGAGCATCCGTCGACGTAGGCTGTTGGCATACCTTGGCACGCATTTTCCTCAAAGTACCTGTGACAGGTCTGTTGTTGTGCTTCTTCCACATGGGCTGTTGCAGGTGGGACATTATCGGAGCAGTTTTGGCAGGCCGCCAGGCCGTTGCCGAGGGCTGACTTGTGGTTTTGTGCATATCTTGCTTCAACATTGCGACCCTGGAGGGCCATTAACCACGTGGCGATGCAGGAGTTTGTGACCACACCATCACGGATGCGTTGGCTGTTGAGGAACATGACAGGCTGATGACAAGTCTCTACGATAACTTTCTGAGCTCCAATGTAGTTGGAGAATCTTTGTATGGCCCACACGGTGCAAAGCAACGCCTTTTCACAGTCTGAGAATTTAGTCTCTGGTGGAAGAAGTGTCTTGCTGGCATACGCAACTACCCTTTGTCTTGGTCATGTTGTTGGTACAGACCAGCGCTGAGACAGTGTTGGGAGAATCCAGCTTCCAAGTAGAATTCTCTGTGTGGGTCAGGGTAGGCCAGGCATGGAGCTGTACAAGGTGACGTTTCAACTCTTTCATGGCATTGTCCTGGACGGTTGTCCAGACAAATGGGCAGTCTTTTTTCAGCAGGGCAGTTAAAGGCTTCGCAATGTCTGAATAGTTCTCTATGAACTGCCGTGAGTAATTGCACACCCCCAGGAAACTTCGAAGTTCAGAGACGTTGGTGGGGGGTTTGATGTTTTGAACAGCTTGTATGCGACTTGTCTGTGGTTCGATGCCTTGTGCCCCGATCAGTAGTCCCACGTAGTTGACCTTGGTCCGACACCATTGTCCTTTGTGGAGGGCGATCTTGGCACCTGCAGTTGTTAACTGGTTCAAAACATAGTCTATTTCTTTCAGGTGATCGGCTACTGTGGTACTTTTCATCAGCACGTCGTCCACATAGATGAGATTTCCTCTCATTCTTGCATCGGGGCATGCTTTGTTCAGGAAGATGTTGAACTCAGCAGGTGAGTTAGCATAGCCGAATGGACACCTGGTGAAAGTGAATTGTCTGTTGCCAAAAGTGAAAGCAAGCTTGTGCTGGTCGTCTGGATGTACTGGGATGGTCCAGAATCCAGAGGCCACGTCGAGCGTAGAGAAGATGGTGGCTCCTCTGATCTGGGGTATTTCTTGCTCCAGCTGGGTCATGGGCCATCGTGACAGAGGCACCTGTTGGTTCAGTTTCCTGTAGTCGATCGTTGGTCGCCACTTGCCGTTCGGTTTGATAACCGGCCAGATGGGAGCAGAATAGGTGCTGTTGCATGGACGAATTATACCTTTCTCAAGCATGGAGTCAATAATCTCTTGCACCGGTTCGTGTGATGCAATTGGAATTTTATATTGTTTCATATAGGACGGGGACGCTTGAGGGTGCGTTGGGATGCGCACGGTGTGAAGGTGGGTGAGACCAAAGAGACTAAAGACTAAAGAGTCTTTGGCAAATGACGCTTTGAATTTGTAAAGGAGTCTTTGTCGATCTGCATCGTCCTGGATTGCATCAGCGTCGGATAGGATTTGTTGAACTTGAGATTCAAATCCTGGATAGGGCTCTTCAGTAAGTGAGTCACCCGTTGAGTTGACGAGCGTAGGTGCAGAGGTTTCATCAGTCTCGCAGGCAGGCTGTTTGGAGACTGTGTAGACAGCGAGGTGTCGGTCCTCCGTCAGTTCCGTTCTGCATACTTGATCTTTGTCCATTGGCATGACTGAGGCAATGGAGATGATCTTGAAGGGGGCTGTGCGCAGTGTGTCGCCTGTGTACCCGTCGGGCACCATGGCGATCGGGAGGGGCCCGATAAATGGTAAAGTCAATTCAAAGTCAGGGAAATCATGGCTCACTAGCCATCCCAGCCGATAGGCTTTTGGGATTGTGATGTCCACTGCGATGCAATTGTTGAACAGGATGTAGACCGCACGCGATGACACTTCAGTGAGGGGCGTGGCTTCCAGTGTTAGTCCAAGTTCAATGCATTCAGGTGACTGTTGAAAGAAACCCAATGTGTGGTTTAGGGTTTGGCCACGTCGAATGTTGAGTCGAACAGCGACCCCTTTGGTGTAAGCAGGTACTACAGTGTCCTGTTCACTGATCAAGGTGCAGACCTCTGGGATGGTCTGGCCTGACATGAGGTTGTCAGTGTGTGTGGGAACAACAGCTGGCTGTAAAGTCAATGGGGCCCACAATACCTCGTTGATAATGTCCACATGTGCTTGGAGGCGAATCAGGATGTCTGCTCCAATGTATACGTTGTGAGGCGGGTCCGGCAGGACCAGGAAGTAATGAGTGAGGCACCTGTTATTCCAGTTCAAGTTCAAAGCACAGATACCTTTTGCAGTCACCATGTTTGATGGACATGAGTTCAAAGGGAAGCGTGTGCGCTTGCTTGCAGAAGGAAGATCAGGTGTGACTTTAATTAGTTCAGTGAAAAGTGACAGGCTAATGGCAGAGTTGTCTGCCCATAGCGCGAGCACAATGTCTGTTGTGGGTATACCATTCAGCTGCAGGTCAGTGTTGACCTTGGGGCAGAAGGGCTCAGAGTCTTTGGTGAGTTGGAAAGTGCAGAGGAGTGAACTTGAATCTCGCTCCAGTGTTGAGTCTGTGTCTCGGTGGCTGTCGGCGAAAGTTCCCGTGACCTTGGTGACCTGACAGTCTGGCTCAGTTGACCTGGGTGGCTGACAGGGGAGAGGTTCTCGCACTTGAGCCCAAATTTTCAGTTGTTTGAAGTCCATTAAGGGCTCAAAGCGATCTAAAAGATCTTTGCCGACGAGGAGAGGATATGTGTCCATAGGTGAAATGTACACAGGATGGATGAGACTCATGGGACCGATGGTCAGATGGATGGGAGCTATCTGTTCAAGCCGGATGTTAGTTTGGCTGTAAGACTGCACATTCAACCCACAGTTCTGAGAATTTAATGTTCTGTTTTGCTTGTTAGCTTCAAATCTGAGTCTTTCAAAGAGTTCAGCTGAAATCAGAGTGAGGTCCGATCCCGTGTCGACCAGGGCTTCAAGCTTCACTTTATTTTCCAGCGTGATGGAGAGATACAGCTTGCGTGCTAGTCCTTTTTCGATCAGGTTCCCCAGGAGTTTTGGCGATGGGGTTTGTGTGGTGATCGATAAACAGTTAGGGTCAGTGTCTTGTGATTCGCTGTGGAGACACACAACCAAAACAGCACTTTCAGGTATCTCAGAGGTTTGTTCGCAGGTGCGGGGGTTTGCGTTGTCCACTTCGGGATGTGTGGTGGGCAACAGCAAGGAGTGAGTATCGCTGTCACTTGGTGCTGTGACAGCTGGTTCAGCGGTCTGTGTCAGGAGAGCAGTGTTCGGGGAGCTTAATTCAATAGGAGGGCTGTCAGAAAGGTTTTTAGTCCTCACCCTTAGTCACGAGGAATCTGGCTTGTCCTCTTTGGCAGTTTTTTTGTGAAGAAGCTCTTTCAGAACTTTCAGGATCTCTGCGGTCTCTGACGTAGACTTACTGTTTGTCTTTGTGGCAGGCTCGGATTTGGACTTGGACTTGCTTGGGGCCTGCCGTGGAGTTTTCTGTTGCCGCTGCTCTGGGCTAGGCGTTCTTGCTGCTGGAGCTCGGCTGGTTCTTGACTGTTGGCTGGCTTCCCAGGTGGCTCCACCCCTTTGGTTGTGGGGAGGCCGTGGGTTGCCAAAGGACTCAGGGCGTCGGCTTTGCTGCTTGGGGCGTGCACCCTCACGGTTGCGTTGCCCTCTGCTGGCCTGAAACGTTCTGGAGTCGTTGTTAAACAGTCTGTTAGTGTGGTGCTGTTGGGCGCCCTCTAGTGCCAGCTCTGAGTGGTGATCAGTGATGGGGCAGATAGAGGGAGTTCTAACAGTCTTTTCAGAAACCATTTTCTGTTTGACAAAAGCTTTGTGGGCCAAATCTCGCAGTTGTTGGGTTGTCATGGTTTGAGGGCATGCCAGGACCCCTAAGTGATGGCTCACAGTGGGATGCAGATTTCGGAGGAACAAAGTTCGGAAGTTAAAGTCCTCTTCCATTCCAGGCTCGTTCCGTGCACCGAAGTAGGCTTGCCTGAGGCGAGCATAATAGGCCTGCGGAGTTTCCAGTCGTCCCTGCTTGAGGTTCATCGCGGTGATTAGTCCTTGATCAGTTTCTGGATCAGAGAATTCCCGGATGAAAGCTTGTTGCAGTTGCTGGTAATCCGTTTTGACAGCGTCTGGTTGACGATCCAGGAAGCTGCGTACGTCCCGACTGGACGTAATTCTGACCAGATACAACCTGTCCCACGGGGTGACATGGCGAACAGTGTTCAAATGAAAGTCAATGTCCTTCAGGTAGGCATGAACATCGTGGCCTCCTGCAGGGTTTGGTGTGAAGGTAGGAATGTTTCTTGCCAACTTGTCAAGTTCTTTGAAGCCCATGCCGTGGTGAGTGTCAGGGATTGACGGTGAGGCCCCCCCTTTCCCAGAGGGCGGGGACCCTGGCAGGCTGTCCGCAGATGTCTGAGACGGTGGACGTCCGTCCTCCATCACAGTTCTGGAGTCTTGACTGAAGTGTGCGGGTCGACTGGTCAGGGAAAACTTTGTAGTGTGTGTTTCCCTGACTCGGTCACTCTGCAGTTTATAGGAGTGTTTTAGTTCTTGGTGGACGGCGTCAAGCTCGTCTTTATAGAGACCTAGTTGTTGGGAAAGTTTATCAATTTCAGCTTGAGCTGTTTTCAAGTGTTTTTCACAGGCCTTAGCTTTAGCGTCTCTGTCTTTCAATTCAGCCTTGGCTCTGGTAAGGAGAGCGTCACCACGTTCCAGTTTTTCGGTGAGCGTCTCTCTGGCTTTCCTTTCATTTAAGTCCTTTTGGTCGGTGTCCAGACGGAGGTGTTCCAGGGCCTCTTGGAGTCTTTGCACTTCATTTTGCAGGTCTGGGTCCTTTTCCTCCTCGTCGCGTAGTAGCTGGTCTAGACGACTCTGGGTTTCTGCTTGGTTGCGCCGGGCCTCCTCCGCTTGGAGCCGTAGAGTTGCCGTCTCCTGTTCCAGGTCGGTGGCAGTTCTCTCGTGAAGGCGGGCTTGTGCGACTAGCGTATGGGCCAGCTTTCCCACGATTCGGGCCCATTCTTTGTGGCTGTAGCTCTGCGTCGGGTCCTGCCTCATCAGCGTGTCCAGTTCGGCGTCCAGCTGTTCCTGGCTCCGGGGCTCAGCGTCGCTGTCCT
The DNA here is from genome assembly GCF_016745375.1 of Pimephales promelas. The sequence continues at coordinate 21,929,581 of NW_024121100.1, forward strand.
CCTTGGGCAGCAACGCGGCGGTCATGGCGGTCAGCCATGTCTCGAGGCTGTCCCAGTGGGCTGCCGGGTGGGGAGACTGGGACATACTGGCTTACTGTAGGCGAGAGGAGCACAACACACACAAAGACCAAATGCAAGTTTGTTCACAATTTAGGCGCTATCCCTTTGGTACGGACGATGCCGTTTACGGGAATTTTGGCTGACTGATGGAGACAGTTAGACGGTGAGAGAGAGACAAATTGTTTAGGTCAGCGCGGGGCCTAAATAAAGATTTGACAGTGCCGGAGCCAGTGGGTCACTGCTGCCACTGACGGCTCGTCTGTCGGTCTGTTATTTAGCTTTCCTGGGGTGTCTCTGTAGGCTGTGTCTCTGGGTGACCTGAAAGGCACAGTTCACACAGAACAGAGAGAGCAGAAGAAAAACAGCAAGGTAAGAGAACTTAAAGGTTAGGCACTTGGACTAACGGGTCTGTGAATACAGAGAATGATAACAGTTTAGAAAGTGTTACGGGGACTAAGAGGGCTTGTGCCGGCTATGTGTGTTTTCTGAGGCACGGATGGGTAGCACTTTGATGACAAGGGAGAATATCTAATATTCTTGTGGCCTATGCTAAGTGAATGATCTGTTTTTCTTTACCTTATTTCAGCTTGCCTGGGGTGACCCGAAATCACTCCTGGCTGGAGCCAATGGTGAGGGAAATTCTCCCGTCGCTCCAGACACTTAACTGAGGTGTCTGCGGGCCTTTCCTGTGCGTCTACCACGGTGCGCCCGCTCAAACAACTTCGACTTTTAACACGACCTGGCAATTCCGAGGATGTCACCTGCTTACGACACTGCAAAAAGGGTGTCCCCCCAGAACCTTCCTTTCGGGATGGCCCCTCTTTAGGCCCCGGTTTGTGAGGACGTTCCGAAATTGCCTTGTGTCGCAGCGTGAGTGACCCCTCTTTGTGGAATTTACCAGATTGCTGATGTCTTGTTGCGTGCCGCACCAATGGACAGAGACAGGAGGATCCGAGACTCACCCACAGCCAGCGCTGGTTACGCCGGTCCACTGGAAATCCGTCCACTGGAGACCAACCAGGGATGAAGATCAGATCACCACACACAAGAGAATGTTCCCTGTAAAATACTGAAATGTGGCAGAAAAAGGGCTCTAAAATTAATTACTGTTGGAAAGGCGGGGTTTAGTGTACCTGTCAATCATCGCCCTGACGGAGCCGAATGAAGCGCAAGAGAGAGAGACTTGCACGGGACCGGGAGAAAGAACCGTTATTTGTGTGTTATAGTGTGCGTCTATCCCTGATTGTGAGTACCCGTTTTGATCAGCAGACAACCCTTGTTAATCATATAATTTATTCCTATGACAATCTGGTATTTGGCCGTTAGTTAGTCAGAATGAACACTGTGAGTAGAATTAAATTTGATGTATAGTGTGATTATGTGGATATAACAGTTAAGTCATGTTATACTGATTATTTCTTTATTTATGTTTTATTGTAGAACCACACACATACCTCACACAGACCAACGTTCAATAAACCCCTTTGATTGAATCAGACTGTCCTGATAGATCCCTGTGTTTTGATCGACACACCAAGAGGAAGGCTAGATAAATTAGAACCACCTATGAATAATCCTGGTTTAACTACTTAACAAATTTGGTCCTTCGAGCCGGATATCAGCCATTGCTCTTGGATAAAGTGGATCTATCAGCTCTAATATGCAACCAGATGGGGTAAATGCAGATGGTGGCAGACCTCAACGCCATGTTCGCACTCCTGCCTATCTCGATGACTATGATCTCACAGCTGCGCGACGTAGACCGATCAGACAGCCAATGATGTCTTAAGTCGCAGAGGAGCCAGAAAGTGGAAATCCATTAGATGCTGCCATGATTTCTCCCTCCCCCTCTGACAAAGCTTCTAGTCCTGTAAGTCAGCATTCCTGGAACGTGGTGGACGAGTGGTCGCCGGCTGCTTATAACAGAGAGTATTCCTATGGAAGACATCAGGTGAGAGCTCCCATGTCCTCTATCCAACCTCAAGTTTCACCATATCATCCACCTTGGGAACAGACTGAGGTTCAGTTATCTCCACAAGCCGTCTATGACTCAGCACACAGGCCTTCGCAACCCATATTGCGCTCTGAATCTCTTCCAACACCACTTCCTTACATATCTACCAACCAGCAGTCAATGCGTTTGGCCAGCACAGTTGCTGCACCGGTGAACTCAGATCCATCTGCCTTTAGAGGGGATTACAGCTCATTCTCAACCCCGACTATAGAGATGGCTCTTTTCTGCCTAACCATCCAGAGAGAAATGCTGAGGAGCCATTAAGGGATCATGTGATGGTAGATTTCCTAGGTAAGATGCTTAGTGAGCTTCAAGTTATGAGAGATCATATACAAACTGGATTGCCCTCCAAACCAGAAGTCACACCATCAGTTAAGCCCCCTAATTATTATGACTTCCCTCCTGCCAGTTATCCAGATAAAGCTCTCCCACCGACTTCTCGCAGATTTCCTCCACCACTCAATGAGTAGAGTACCCACACTCATGATCCAAGGTATCCAGAACAGAGGTTTGAGCCTGCTAGGACTGCTTACCTGCCTCCACCTCATGAAAGTTATCAGCCAAGGAGACCTAAGTGTCTGACACCCATGCCCAGAGCTTTGCATCCAGATGAGAGAGAGACGACCTACCGTGGGCCTACACCGACCATTCCAGACTTCATCACAGGAGATCCTAGTGAGTTCACCAGACTAAAGCTGGCTCTGGAAAACCTTTTACCTCATGATGCGACTGAGCTCTTCCGCTATCAAATATTGATGGATCATTTGGGATTAGATGAAGCACGCCTGGTAGCTGACTCCTATCTTAACTCACCGTTTCCGTACAGTGATACTATGGCAGCTCTGACTGAGAGGTTCGGACAACCTTACAAGCTAACACTCAGAAGGATAGCCAAGGTGATGGACGCTCCTGACAAACGACGAGGTGATACAGCAGCCTTTGACAAGTTTGCCTTACAAATCAGATCCCTTGTCGGTATGTTGGAGACTTTGGGTCATGAAGGTCAGTCAGAATTGAGATGTGGTTCGCATGTGGAGAGGCTGCTGAGTAAACTACCTCCTGAAATGAGGTCAGAGTTCAGAAGACACATGTTTCGTTGTCCTGGTGCAGTGTATAACCTCCTAGACTTCTCTGAATGGTTACAGTATGAAGCATGGTGTCAGAGCAGTGAGAGTCAAACTTCGGACCGCCGGCGGAGGGTAGAGCAGAAGACGGACCGGGGGAGAACGACAAACCCTGCCGGACGTTCAGCTAATGTACTCCATGGATCGGACGAGACCCCTGCAAAATTACCTATCAAACCAGTTCAGATTCCATTAGCCAGTTCAGGGATCACCAAAGCACAGCCCAAAGCTTTCTGTCCATAATGTGAAAGGAATGATCATTACCTCAGTCAGTGTGATACCTTCAAGTCCTTCAACAAACAGCAGATCACAGATTGGATCCAGACGAATCACCGTTGTTGGCGCTGTAGGCGTGCACACCCAGCGGCTAAGTGTAACCTCAAAAAGCCATGTAGTATCTGTAAAGGCAGACACCTGCAAATTCTCCATGAGGTGAACTCCAAACCAGTGACTGAAGGATCTTGTCTGGTTAATTCAGCGACTGAAACCCTGTGTCTGGATATACCTACGGGATGTAGGAAAGTTCTCCTCAAGGTTGTCAGGGTTCTGCTCCGTCATAAAGACAAGACCCTGCATACTTATGCCGTCCTGGATGATGGTTCAGAGAGGACGATTCTTCTATCCCCTGCAGTCACCAAACTCGGAATTCACGGTCCCATGGAGAGTTTAGCCCTGCGTACTATCCGCCAGGAGGTTCAGACCGTCAATGGTGCCGTAGTCTCTTTCCATATTTCTCCAGTAACTCAGCCACAGAAAATATTTAGAATCTCAGCTGCCTTCACTGCCGAGTGCCTTGGTCTAGCAGACCATTCTTACCCTCTGAGTGTCCTGGAGAAGTATCAGCACCTGAAGAACCTTCCACTGCAGTCCTTCGATGGAGTACGCCCACTATTACTGATTTGAGCTGATAATACGCACCTCATTACTCCCATATCACCTGTTCGTCTGGGCCCATCTGGAGGACCTGCAGCTGTTCAGACCAGGCTCGGATGGACCTTGCAGGGACCAGCAAGATTCTTGAACGATCAGCTTTCACCGCAACAGTGCTTCTTCGTATCCCTCACCCCTGCTGAACTAGAGCTGAAAAAGGATGTGGAAAGGCTGTGGCAGATCGATGTTTTACCTTACCACTGTGAGAAGCAGGTCACCCGATCCAAGGAGGACCAAGAAGCTATCCGTCTTCTGGAGACTAAGACGACTCGGGTTGAGGTTAATGGCATCCTCCGCTATGCGACACCTTTATTGCGCAAGAAGGACTTTCCCTTGTTCTGTGCTCCTAAGGAAGCAGTCATGCCTAGTCTCAGAGGCATGGAGCGTCGGCTTGTTCGGTCACCAGAGAAGGCGGAGGTGTATAAGTCCGAGATAAAGAAGCTGGAGTTGACTGGTGCTGCCGTCAAACTGCAGAATGATGGAGAAGAGGCCACTGGAGAGAAGTGGTATATCCCGCACCATATGGTCACTCACAATGAGAAGAACCGCTTAGTGTTCAACTGTTCTTTCGAGTATGAGGGGCTAAACCTTAATAACTCCTTACTACCGGGTCCAGTCTTGAGCCCTTCTCTTCTGGGTGTCCTCCTGTGGTTCAGGGAACACAGTGTGGCCATAAGTGGGGATATACGTGGGATGTTCCATCAGGTCCTGCTACTGCCTGAGGATAGACCACTCCTACGTTTTTTATGGCATGACCTGCGTCGGGATGACCCTCCAGATACCTATGAGTGGCAAGTACTTCCCTTTGGGACTACGTGCAGCCCGTCGGGAGATTTACATTTTCACTGATGCCTCTGAGAAGGCATATGGGGCTGTGGCTTATCTGCGTTCAGAAGGTCGTCAGGGGGAACTCCATCTTGCCTTTCTTCTAGCCCGGTCTAAAGTGGCCCCACGAAAGCGTCAGTCAATACAGAGGCTCGAGCTCTGTGCCGCCTTGATGGGTGCGCAGTTGGCGAAGTTGCTTACTACTGAGCTCACTCTAAAGTGGGACACGGTCACCTATTGGACTGACTCTACTATTGTCCTCCACTGGCTCCTTTCTGAGTCCTGTAGGTACAAAGTCTTCGTGGGCACCCGGGTAGCGGAGATTCAGGAGTTGACTGACCGGACAGAATGGCGATACATAAATTCTGAAGGAAACCCTGCTGATGACCTGACTCGGGGCAAGAGACTGCAAGACTTTATCGGCCCCAACAGATGGCTTCAAGGTCCGAAGTTCCTACTGCAACCACAGGAGAAGTGGCCCTCTCAGCTCACCTCACTCTTTCCGAACTCTGAAGATGCGGCTGAACTTAAAGGAGGAATCTTCTGTGGGATCACTAACGCTGTGCTGTTGACCAATGAAAGGAAATACAACCACTGGAAGGATTTGGTGGACACAGTTGCACAAGAGCTGCATGGGGCGGCCGCCCAGGATAAAACTCCTTCAGCAGATACCTACAGAGATGCAGAGACTGTTGCCCTGAGAAAGATACAGTTAGAGAGTTTCCCTGAGGATTTCCAGCTGCTGAAATCCAACAAGCCAGTTCGCTCCAACAGTCGGTTACTATGTCTCTCTCCTGCATTTGACTCTGAAAACCAACTCATCAGAGTCGGAGGACGACTGAGGAGAGTGGAAGCCCTTGACCCAGCTACCGTGCACCCTATTGTACTTGACTCTCATCATCCTTACACTCAGCTACTGATCAAGGACTATGACACTCGACTTCACCATCCAGGACCTGTGCGAGTGTTTGCTGAGCTCCGCAGGCGAGTGTGGATTCTGAGAGGCAGGGAGGCAATTAAGAAGCACCAAATAGCATGTCTCGACTGTTGTAAGTGGAGGTCAAAGCCAGCAACACAGCAGATGGCTGATCTCCCTCCTCCAAGGCTCAGGTTGTTTAAGCCGGCATTTTACTCCGTAGGAATTGACTGTTTTGGGCCACTGGTAGTGACATTGGGACGACGGGTAGAGAAGAGATGGGGCCTCCTATTCAAGTGTCTCACCACCCGTGTGGTGCACATAGAAGTGCTGGCCTCGATGAGCAGTGATGCCTTTCTGATGGCACTGAGAAGGTTCATTGGTCGACGTGGCCAGCCTGCAGAACTGTACTGTGACCAGGGCACCAACTTCCGAGGTGGAGAGAGAACTCCGGGAATATTTCAACCAATTCAGTCCAGACTTACAACAGCTGCTAGCCAAACAAAGGATCAGTTTCCACTTCAATCCTCCGGCCTCTCCGCACTTTGGAGGTGTGTGGGAGAGGGAGATCCGGTCTGTAAAGGCTGCCCTTCGTGTAACCCTAGGTTCAGAAACAGTGTCGGAAGAAGTGCTTCAGACGGTTTTGATTGAGATTGAAGCCATCTTAAATTCTAAGCCTTTGGGATATGTTTCGGCAGATCTGGCTGATCTGGACCCGGTTACTCCAAATTGCCTGCTGATGGGGCGGCCAGATGGTTCTTTACCCCAGGTGGTGTATCCGGAGTCTGAACTCCTCACAAAGCGGAGATGGAGACACTCCCAGGTATTAGCTGACAGATTCTGGTGTGCATTTATTAGGCACTATCTACCAGCGATGCAGACGAGAGGAAAGTGGCAAAGACCATCACCTAACATCGAGCCTGGCACTGTAGTCATGTTGGTTGACCCCCAACTACCTCGGTCCCTATGGAAGATTGGAAAAATTCTGAAAGTCTTTCCAGGAGTCGATGGCCGTGTCAGAAAAGCGGAGATACAGATAAAAGACAGAACGTATACTCGGCCTATAGCTCGTCTAATAGTTCTTCCTGAAATCCTTGAAGAGGATGAGCATCTAGGAAGCGAAGACAACCAACAGAAGCCCTGAATTGATTTCCAACGGAGCAAATTTCCAAATAAATTTGGGGGCGGCAATGTTGGAAAGGCGGGGTTTAGTGTACCTGTCAATCATCGCCCTGACGGAGCCGAATGAAGCGCAAGAGAGAGAGACTTGCACGGGACCGGGAGAAAGAACCGTTATTTGTGTGTTATAGTGTGCGTCTATCCCTGATTGTGAGTACCCGTTTTGATCAGCAGACAACCCTTGTTAATCATATAATTTATTCCTATGACAATCTGGTATTTGGCCGTTAGTTAGTCAGAATGAACACTGTGAGTAGAATTAAGTTCGCGCGCTCGGTGCATTCGCGAGCTGTATTCACAATATAATACCGCAATTGAGGATGTGTTCAGCCTTCTCCATACCTGTTTATTTATGTTACTATGTTATTATGCTTAATTCTTTGTTAGGTTCATATGAAAGTACTGTATAGTGCGCTGTGTGATATTCATATGGACACTTTCGGTTTCAACGTGCCAAATATGTTTACTTAATGACAGCGCCATACAATTGCATTGTAAAGTTAGAAAGTTGAGTTATGTATATTATAGCGTTATAGTGTAATGCAATTTGATGTATAGTGTGATTATGTGGATATAACAGTCAAGTCATGTTATACTGATTATTTCTTTATTTATGTTTTATTGTAGAACCACACACATACCACACACAGACAAACGTTCAATAAACCCCTTTGATTGAATCAGACTGTCCTGATACATCCCTGTGTTTTGATCGACACACCAAGAGGAAGGCTAGATAAATTAGAACCACCTATGAATACAATCCTGGTTTAACTACTTAACAATTACAGTCGACCTTGTTTAAACACCTTGAGTACCTTGAGTATTTGTGGGGTATAAAGTACAAAATCTTGCTACCTAAGGGCAAAGAGGAAAAAAACAAAAAGGGAAGTATGACAATGTTGTTAACTATCAGAATAACCTAGAGAGAGAGAGTCAGAGAGTGGGGCAGGAGACACAGGAGTACAGGCGCAGTGGCGGGTTTGGGCCACCAGAGGGTTCTCTGTGGTCAGCCTGGTAGAAAAGACAAACTTAATTCAAATTGCAATTCAAAGGTTTTAAATTAAATTCAAATAAGCGTGTGCAGAGATGTTACGTAATCCCTAAGGGTACGGTGGCCCAGTAGTGCACAACACAACGAAATTCAAAAAGCAAACATAAGTTCACAACACAACGGAAACAAGCCACAACACAACGAAATATCCACAACACAACGAAATAGCCACAACACAACGGAAATGCTCCCGACCACCAGGGGGCAGTGCCGGCACTGAAAATAGATTTCCTCAAGCGTCGAATCAGGACTTGATCGGGACACACGTCTGTGTAAGTTATCTTAATATGTCTATTTGATTTTTAAATGAACATATACTTTATCAGAACGTTTTAATATCCTGATAATCTTAAATTATCGATTCATGAACCGAGTATATAACGTTACGTTAGATAAACTCATTTTTAGTTAACTTTTTAGCTCTGTTTTTGTGTCGTGAACACTTGATTAACGTTAGCTGAACTGTTATCATTTCTACTATTGTCCTAGGCTGGGATGTTTTGTCCATTTTGTGGAAACGATCTGAGAACGGTTACAGCCTTTTGCAGCTCGTGTGGCTCTAATCTCCAGTTTTTGTCAAATGAAGTTGAACGTGGTATGTAAGTTATGCGTTTAGTCTGCCTTAAAACCTTAAGTTACTGTTATTTGAGCACAATGTTTAAGTTTATTAACTAAATTCTGAGTCAGATGTTTCTACCAAGTTAAAGTTGTTACTTAATAATACCCTTATTATTATTATATTTGTTTATGGTTAGAGTCATCAGTCCCTGTTTGTGAGGATGATCTTCTTCGAAAGTACTTCAGAGATGGACACACTTACAGTGTCATATTGGATTTCTTGGAATTGAAGCACAACATTAAAATGAGCCTTCGTACCCTGAAAAAAAAATTGAACAGACTGTCTTTGTACAAACGAAGAAACTACTCGCCTTTGGACACTGTCCGGACAGCTATTGTTGGCGAGTTGAATGGTTCTGGACAGCATTATGGTTACCGCACAATGTGCCAGACCCTGCGTCAAAAACACAATCTTACAGTGAGAAGGCAAGATGTAATGCTTATGCTAAAAGACCTTGATCCATTAGGCATTGAACAACGCTCAAGAAGAAGATTTGTGAGAAGAGTTTATCATTCTTTGGGGCCAAATCATGCCTGGCACATTGATGGCTATGACAAATTAAAACCATATGGTTTAGCTATAAGTGGCTGCATTGATGGTTACTCACGCAAAGTAATGTGGTTAAACTGTAGCAATAACAACCCAGACATTATAGCTGCTTATTACCTACAGTGTGCTACACAATTTGGAGTCATACCAAAGCTTCTTCGCACAGACTGCGGCACTGAAAATGGAACTATGGCTGCAATCCACTGTTCTCTGAGATCAGTCCACACAGATGACCTTGCAGGGGCTTCGCCATATGTATGGCTCATCAACCACAAACCAACGAATTGAAAGCTGGTGGTCATACTTCAGAAAACAAAGGTATAACAGTCATGATATTTAGGGGTTTTATTTAATATATTTTCTTGCTAAATTTTAGTTTGAATTTAATGTGCAGTTACTTGTCCTAGACTAAAATGCAAGTTTTAGCCGTTTTAAATAAGAGCCACTTTCACTGACGAATCTTAAAAAATTGTTAGTGCCATTGTTGTCTCAAAATGTCTCAGTCATTTTTTTTTCTCTGGGACATGTTTATAAAAGCTACTTAAATGCCGTACTAAAGCCTAATCCTGGCGCATTCTAAGGCCTGTCTGTGAAAACGAGCCTAAACGTCTAAAAAGGATGTTGGTATTGTGGTTTTATTTCATAGGTCTCAGTTCTGGATGGATCTGCTGAATGACTTGAAAGAGAGACAACTCTTTAATGGCAGTCATGAGCACATATGCTTGGTACGTTATGTGTTTTTAAGTGTGCTACAGATGGACCTTGATGAATGCAAAGAAATCTGGAACACTCACACGATTAGGGCAGTTAAACAGTCTCGCTGTCCTTCTGGTAAACCAGATGCAATTTACGCTCTTCCACACAGGTCAGTATATGACTATAATAAATATTTCACTTATTTGCATTTTTTTAATATAATTTTCAAAATGATATTTAACACAACTACAAACTCACCAATGTTTTTACAAAGCCGTGTGGCTTACTTCCATATAACAAAAAATGTGATATGATACACAATATTAGTTTCACTCACTAATAAATTGAAAAGAGATTCTGGCTAACATTATATTCCACAAAAGAAAGTCATTCAACTTTGGATTGACAAGGTTTTATTTTAATTAAAAATTAACCTTTATCACTGTACTTTTATTTTTCACACAAAACTTTTTCCTCTTTTACTTAAAGGTTTAATGGGAGAGAATGTGGATTTCGTGTCTCAGAGGAAGACTTGAACCAGTTTTTCATTGAACCTACTCTCAGTACATGTGGAGATGAACAGCAAGGCAATGTGATAGGGTATCACAGGCTGAAGGGAAGAAAAGGAAAAGGGAGAAAACAAATGAATAAAAGTAAAACTTAATTAAATTTTTTTTTCAAAAAAAATATTAATTAATAAAAAAAAAATTATTAAAGAAAAATGAATAAGCGTTATCAATTCACAAAACTAATAACAGTTATTGATCTATTGAAAACAAATCAACACAAGTTATCAATTCCTTGAGACGAATTAACAAACCAATCAATTTATCAGAAAGGAGAAAAAGTAATCTATTAATAAGACTTATTGATCTACCCGAGGGAGAAAATCAATAACCTTATTTGGAGGGAAACGAAATTTAAGTGGAAATGCCCATAACACAATGCATGAGATTAAATGAGAATTTAATTCAGGTTTATCTTATTACGTTTTCTCAAAACCAAATCTGAATGAGATTATGAAAATTAACGGATGGGTATCACTCTCAATGCCAATCAGCTTGTTGTAAGTTGACACAGAATGAGCCCAACTGAAAATAGACTGAAATCTCAAACAGAACGCGAGGAGAGGCGAGCGTCGTGATCGCTTCAACTGTGAAAGTTAATAATGACTGGGAAAGGGAAATTCAGGAAAACAAGACCTATTCAACAAATGTCCACGCGATGGCGCTATTTTTCTCACGTCGATGAAAAGGGGTCTGACAGTAATTTGAAACTTTGAGGCGCTAGGCTGCGCTCTAGCGTTGGGGAGTACAATTACAATCAGAACCACTTCACTGTCCCTTCTAGGGCGCGCGCAAAATTTGAATGCATGCAATAGTTAAAATCCAGGCGGATTTTGCGTGCTATGTTTCACGGGTGCGTGAGGCAGAAATGACTTTACTGCACTTACACGTAGCTATATTACAGGAATTTACGTCTGTGGCTTAACTATAAACACATTAATCATTTAGCACTTAAAGGAGAACTCCGGCGAACAATGAACCTTTGGTCTAATAAAACATCGGTACATAGTCAAGAAGTAACTTCTTTCTTTCGAGAAGATCGGAGAAACTTGTTTTTTCGGACCAAAAAAACCGACAGGGGTACCCCTGTCGCTTTTTTTGGCTCAAAATTTTGAGTTTCTCCGATCTTCTCGAAACTCGGGATTCGGATAGAGGGCCATGGGACAAGGACCTGAGTGCAAAAATGGAGGCTCTAGACCCTCCCAGAGCTGAGATATCGAGATCCCACGTAGCATTTGTCCCATTATAAAAATAGTGGGTTCGTGGACGGTGGAATTTGGGGGCGGCGCTTGGTGCCGCGGACTCAGGGGGCCCCCCTGAGTGCAGTAATATAGTTTTTATCATGAAAAAAAACGGTCAAAAAAAAGTCAAAAAAATACCATACCCAAATCCCCATTCAATCGATGGTAGGCGGGATTCTGTCCATTCGCAGCTTATTGCATGAAGATCGGGGTTAGTAGATTTCAAAAATAGTGGGTTATTGGACACATAGTGGGTTTGTGGAATTATGGGATGGTGCTTGGTGCTACAGACTCAGGGGCCCCAGCTGAGTGCAGGAAAGTAGTTTTCATCCAAAAATTTTGAAAGCTAAGCTTAAAAACCACTGTCCAAATACCCACTATTTGTCCAATAACCCACTATTTTTCAAATGTACTTACCCGGACCATCATGCAATAAGCTGCAAACGGACACAATCCCGCCTGCAATTTATTGCATGGGTTTTCGGGTAGTACATTTGAAAAACAGTGGGTTATTGGACACATAGTGGGTTCTTGGACAGTGGAATTATGGGATGGCACTTGGTTCTACAGACTCAGGGGCCCCAGCTGAGTGCAGGAAAGTAGTTTTCATCCAAATATCTTGACAGCTAAGCTTAAAAACCACTGTCCAAATACACACTATTTGTCCAATAACCCACTATTTTTCAAATGTACTTACCCGGACCATCATGCAATAAGCTGCAAATGGACAGAATCCCGCCGGCAATTTATTGAATGGGTTTTCGGGTAGTACATTTGAAAAACAGTGGGTTATTGGACACATAGTGGGTTCTTGGACAGTGGAATTATGGGATGGCACTTGGTTCTACAGACTCAGGGGCCCCAGCTGAGTGCAGGAAAGTAGTTTTCATCCAAATATTTTGAAAGCTAAGCTTAAAAACCACTGTCCAAATACACACTATTTGTCCAATAACCCACTATTTTTCAAATGTACTTACCCGGACCATCATGCAATAAGCTGCAAATGGACAGAATCCCGCCGGCAATCTATTCAATGGGTTTTCGGGTAGTATATTTCTAAAATAGTGGGTTATTGGACAAAAAGTGGGTTCTTGGACAGTTGGTTATTGGACAAATAGTGGGTTCTTGGACAGTGGGATAGGTTGCAGGTGGGATTCTGTCCATTTGCAGCTTATTGCATGGAGGCAGAGGTTAGTACATTTGAAAAATAGTGGGTTATTGGACAAATAGTGGGTTCTTGGACAGTTGGTTATTGGACAAATAGTGGGCTATTGGACAGTGGGATAGATTGCAAGTGGGATTCTGTCCATTTGCAGCTTATTGCATGGAGGCTGAGGTTAGTACATTTGAAAAATAGTGGGTTATTGGACAAATAGTGGGTTATTGGACAGTGGGATAGATTGCAGGTGGGATTCTGTCCATTTGCAGCTTATTGCATGGAGGCTGGGGTTAGTACATTTGAAAATAGTGGGTTATTGGACAAAAAGTGGGTTCTTGGACAGTTGGTTATTGGACAAATAGTGGGTTATTGGACAGTGGGATAGATTGCCGGTGGGATTCTGTCCATTTGCAGCTTATTGGGACATCTGCGCGTGCGCGAGCGATCGGTTGTTTGTGTTTGTAGCTCCGGAGAATTTCTTCACAAATCCTTGATTTTCTTCTTTACCACTTATTTATAAACAAGCACTTTCTATTTTTATATTATGTGAACTTATCCTCGATAGTATTCCTTATAAAAAACAATTGGATTGCTTTGATATCGCTACTTATATCCAACCTCCCTAAATCCTGGCTACTAGCCTTTAGCTATTTGATCGTCTCATTTTACACCCGTTTCACTGAATCCTGGTTATTTCCGACATTTCAATCCTAAATTAGTAGTGATAGTTGTAGTATCACTACTAATTTACTGATCATCCGTTATAATGGCGAACATATCAGATGCGTGTCTAACATTACCTTTGAGTGCAGATGAAGACACATTCGAGCTCTTCACGGTGAAGCAGGAGCTGGAATACGTCGAGAAACAGATCCGTGGTCTGCTGGTGAAGCAAGCCGAGCTGCTGGATCGGCGCTCAACGCTTGAAGCATCACGCGCCGATGCTAACAAATCAAATCACTCTTTGACTCCGAGTTCATCTACGCCGTACGTTACTCTGCCGAGGAAAATGCGATCATCTAAGGCTTCATTCACTCCGGCACCGAAACAACATGGACCATGGATCACACAGCGGAAGACTCGAGCCAGGACCAGAGCTGCCTCTCCGCCCCTCCCTGTCTTCGAGATCTCCACCCGGAACCGCTTCTCCCCTCTTCGAGCCGGAACGCGATGACGCCGTGATCATCGGCACATCCATAGTCCGCCATGTCCGCGCTAATTCGGATAAAGGTAAAGTGCGCACTCACTGCTTTCCTGGTGCTCGTGTTCTTGATGTTGCTGCACAGGTTCCCGAGATCCTGAACGGGGACGAGCGCGTCGGAGCTGTTGTGCTGCACGCGGGAGCGAACGACATCAGGCTGCGGCAGACGGAGGTTCTGAAGAAGGACTACAGGAGCCTGATCGAGACGGTACGCAGCACAGCGCCTAAAGCAGCGATCATCGTGTCTGGACCGCTTCCCACGTACAGACAAGGACAGGAAAGGTTCAGTAGACTTTTTGCATTAAATGAATGGTTAATGTCATTGTGTGATGAACAGGGGCTGCACTTTGTAAATAACTGGCATCTGTTTTGGGAAAGACCGAGACTGTACAGCACAGATGGACTCCATCCCAGCCGAATCGGAGCGGCTGTGCTGTCGGACAACATTTCCAAGACATTACGCACCAGATGACTAATGAGTCAAAGTCCAAATTACAGCCTTTGCGGTCCAAACTTAACTAATAAGCATAGTGTGGAACACTATATAGAAACTGTGTCTATTCCTCGTTTAGTGAAGCCAAACAATAAATCTAGTGTAGGATCTAGCAAAAATCTTATTGTAATTAAACCAGAAAATCTAAATATCAGTCAACAAAAACAATTTCTAAAGCTAGGTCTCCTAAACATTAGATCGCTCACACCTAAGGCGGTTATCGTAAATGAAATGGTCACAGACAATAACTTCAATGTTCTGTGCCTTACTGAAACCTGGCTTAAACCAAATGAGTATTTCGGTCTAAACGAATCTACTCCGCCAGGATACTGTTATAAACATGAGCCTCGTCTGATCGGTCGTGGCGGCGGTGTTGCAACAATCTATAAAGATATTTTTAATATTACTCAGAAAACAGGTCACAGGTTTAATTCATTTGAAGTACTTGTGCTAAATGTTACGCTCTTAGATGTAAGAAGGAAATCTATATTATCTCTAGCCCTGGCTACTGTATATAGACCTCCAGGGCCATATGCTGAATTCCTAAAAGAGTTCGCAGACTTTCTCTCGGATCTATTGGTAAATGTCGATAAAGCAATAATTGCTGGAGATTTTAACATACACGTAGATAATACAAATGATGCTTTAGGGGCTGCGTTTACAGATTTATTAAACTCCTTTGGGGTCAAACAAAACGTCAGTGGTCCCACTCATCGTCTAAATCATACACTAGATTTAATTATATCATATGGAACCGATCCAACTGATATAGATATTATACCGCAAAGCGATGATGTCACTGATCATTACATGGTGACTTGCATAATACGTACTGCTGAAATATGTCATGTTGCGCCACGTTATAGACCAGGCAGAACAATCCTTCCAACCACTATAGATGGATTTTCAAATAGCTTACCTGATCTATCTAAGCTGCTAAGTGAACCCAAACAAACAGATGAATTAGAGGAAATGACTAGCAGTTTAAGCACCATTCTTACTAGTACATTAGATATTGTTGCGCCAATTAGATTAAAAAAGGTTAGAGAGAAAATTAAAGCACCGTGGTACAACAGTGCTACGCATGCTATCAAGAGAGAAACTCGCAACTTAGAGCGTAAATGGAAACAAACTAATTTAGAGGTCTTTAGAATCGCGTGGAAAGACAGTATGTCACGTTATAAAAAGACACTAAAAACAGCCAGGGCTGAGCATCTCCGCAAACTAATCGAAAATAACCAAAATAATCCAAGGTTTTTATTTAACACCGTGGCTAGACTAACAAATAAACAGACATCACCAGAGCAAAATATACCTTTACAGTTTAGTAGTAATGATTTTATGAATTACTTCAATGCGAAAATAGAAAGCATCCGAAACAAAATTATAAATGTACAATCCGCTATGGTGTCTTATGATTCAGCTTCAATTATGGACCCTCTAGAACAACTAAACCGCTTTACAACGATAGGACAGGAGGAGCTAAATAAACTTATCATTGCATCTAAACCAACAACTTGTTTATTAGATCCAATACCCACTAAACTACTGAAAGAACTATTACCTGTAGTGGAAGAGCCTCTCCTCAATATTATTAACTCGTCTTTATCTTTAGGTCATGTCCCAAAAATATACAAGCTGGCTGTAATAAAACCGCTCATTAAGAAACCGCAATTAGATCCAAATAACTTGGCAAATTACAGACCCATTTCAAATCTTCCATTTATGTCCAAAATACTTGAAAAAGTAGTGTCCGCTCAATTGTGCTCTTTTTTGCAAGAAAATGATATCTATGAAAAATTCCAGTCAGGATTCAGACCGCATCATAGTACAGAAACTGCGCTAGTTAAAATTACAAATGATTTACTTTTAGCTTCTGACCAAGGCTGTATCTCAATACTAGTCCTACTTGATCTTAGCGCTGCGTTCGACACTATAGATCATATAATACTCTTGGATCGACTACAAAACTTCACCGGTGTCCAGGGACAGGCATTAAGCTGGTTTAGATCGTACTTATCGGACCGTTCTCATTTTGTCTGTTTAAATGGGAAAAAATCAAAGATAACGTCAGTAGACTATGGAGTACCGCAAGGATCAGTTTTAGGCCCTCTGCTATTCTCAATATATATGCTGCCACTTGGTAATATTATAAGAAAACATGGAATTAATTTCCACTGTTACGCTGACGACACTCAATTATATATTTCATCACGACCAGATGAAAACACTAACTCATCTAAAATGACAGAGTGTCTCAAAGATATAAAATGCTGGATGACGCGTAATTTCCTGCTATTAAATTCAGATAAAACGGAGGTATTACTTATTGGTCCAAAAAACTACTCACAAAACCTCTCACAATACAACTTTAATATAGACGGATGTCCTGTTACTTTATCCACAACAGTAAAAGACCTGGGTGTTATACTAGACCGCAACTTGTCGTTCGAAAATCATATTTCATATGTTACAAGAACAGCCTTTTTCCACCTTAGAAACATTGCTAAGCTACGTAACATGCTATCTGTTTCTGATGCTGAAAAATTAGTTCACGCATTCATGACCTCGAGACTAGATTACTGTAATGCTTTATTAGCCGGTTGTCCTGCATCCTCAATAAACAAGCTACAGTTAGTAGAAATGCAGCTGCTAGAGTTCTTACTAGGTCAAGAAAATATGATCATATAACACCGATTTTATCATCTCTACACTGGTTACCTATTAAGTTCCGCATCAACTACAAAATACTACTACTGACCTATAAAGCCCTAAATGGTTTAGCACCTATGTACTTAACGGACCTTCTTTCGCCCTACAATCCACCGCGTTCCTTAAGATCACTAAATTCAAGGCTTCTGGTCATTCCTAGGATATCGAAGTCCAGTAAAGGAGGGAGGGCGTTCTCGCATTTAGCTCCAAAACTCTGGAATGGCCTTCCCGATACGGTCCGAGCCTCTGACTCGCTGACACAGTTTAAAACTAGATTAAAGACGCATCTCTTTAGTCAAGCATTCACATAATGCTTACCTTCTAGTCCTCTGTTATGCCATACGGAACCGTTTGCCACTGAAACTGCTTAACGCACCAGTGGGGCTCGACAGCCTCTTAGACAAACGGGTCGGCGCGTATGGTTGGGTTGCGGAGAGTTCGGGTTACGGAGAGTTTGTGAGTTATAACGGAAATTATTATGAACATCAGCTATGCTAATTATTTCCCATCTGCCTTTCTGCTGTTATCTCGGGATGCTTGTCCCGAGAAAAATGGCGTTCGTCAGGTCCAGTTTTGTGTCCAGCCTCTCACGGGGATTTCGGATGCCCCAACGCCTGTGATGAGACGACTCAACGCCTGTGATGAGACGACTCAACGCCTGCGATATGTTATGGCGCCGTTTGATTCATAAACAATATTTATATTTAATATTTATATTTAAACAATATGAATGTAAGCCAGAGGAGAACTGGCCCCCGACTGAGCCTGGGTTCTCCCAAGGTTTTTTCTCCATCCAATCTGATGGAGTTTGGTTCCTTGCCACTGTCGCCTTGCTTTTGGCTTGCTTTGAGCTTGCTCAGTTGGGGTTATTTAGTGTTTAGCAATGTTGTTGATCTGTGTTGTGCTACTTACATGTTATCACTGTGAAGCTGCTTTGATACAATCTATATTGTGAAAAGCGCTATATAAATAAATGTGACTTGACTTGACTTGACTTATTGCATGGAGGCTGGGGTTAGTACATTTGAAAATAGTGGGTTATTGGACAAAAAGTGGGTTCTTGGACAGTTGGTTATTGGACAAATAGTGGGTTATTGGACAGTGGGATAGATTGCAAGTGGGATTCTGTCCATTTGCAGCTTTTTGCATGGAGGCTGAGGTTAGTACATTTGAAAAATAGTTGGTTATTGGACAAATAGTGGGTTATTGGACAGTGGGATTGATCAGGGGTTCTCAAACATTTTGGTGCCAGGGACCCCTTTCAGGGGAAAAAAAATTCCAAGGACCCCCCTCATATTTATAACAGTTATTGAGCACAAAGTTAATGTGTGAGCGGCAAATGAAATATTTTTGCACAAAATGAATGGTCTCCACCCAGGGTACTATGCAGGAATTTCTAAATAGCCTACTGAGGTAACGAAAGTGATCTTGCTAGGAATCACTTAGGATCCCTCACTTAGGATTTTTTGATGTTCTTGATCTACACATGTGCATTTTTAAGGTGTTTTAAGGCCCCCACAATTGGATAACTATAGATTTAGTAGAAGCATGTCAGTCAGTGGCATACTTTTTTTTTTTTTTTTTTGTCAAGATGTCACGAAACACAATCACATATTGCAATCAGGAATGGCTTTAAAAGAGAAATGTTTCAATAATTAGGCCTATTCTGCACACAAATAAAGCCCATAAGCCTATAAATACAATGATAATGGCATTATGTTTAATAGGTGCGTGCGTTGTTAATTTGAGCTACTGTAATTAGCTAAAAAAACATACAGTATATGTTAAATATATGAATCCATAATGTTAATCTCATGGGCACAGTATGTTTCTATTGACCTGCTTTTTCCTTTGTTAAAGTTGAGCTTGATTAATACTTTGCAAACTGATTGTTTCAGTCGTTTTTTAAAACTTTTATCTAAAACAGCTGTTTAGTTTATGTTAATTTAGGCCTACATCTTATCTCGCACTTTATGACCGTTGACTGAAACGTCGTGCGGGGAACTTTGAGTTCACTCCGACTCAAACATTTTGACATTGACGAGCTATCGTTGTTAGTCTGCTGAAGCACCTCAGACGAGAAGGTCAGTTATCATCGCGATGTGCATCCTTGCAACCTCAGTTGTGGGTACGGCCCTGTCACTATGCACTTTTATTTTGATAATGATCAGACTTCTAATGTCAAATCTACAGTAGCAGTGCTGACTATTGTGCGCGCACGCGAGACGCCGGCGCGCAATTACATGGGAATTTTTCCTCAGCAGTGGAAACAGGAATACTCTTATTTATGGTCATAGATAAGACAAGAGTGCATCATCCGAAACGGTAAAGTGTCCGTTTTTTTATTTGTGTATAGGCTACATTATAAATGACTACAAAATGTCATGCCTTTTAAAAATACAGAAAAGAACCGGATGCGGGTTCATGCCGTCTCTCTGTCTCCTTTCTGGCGCACGTCCCGCAAAATCAACAGCAGCGAATAGTCTACTTGACGCAAAGACATATCTATAGATATTATCTATCTATAGAAAACTTTAAGTGTCTACTTTGTATTGTTTTATGTTAAATGCTTTAAATAAGTTACTTAGGAATAAACAGCATGTTTTCAGATGATAAAGAAAACATGACTCAATGCATGGAAAAAAACGTTAGGTTGTAAATTATTTCGCGGACCCCCTGGCTTTAGCTCGCGGACCACCAGGGGTCCGCGGACCCCACTTTGAGAACCACTGGGATAGATTGCCGGTGGGATTCTGTCCATTTGCAGCTTATTGCATGGAGGCTGGGGTTAGTACATTTGAAAATAGTGGGTTATTGGACAAAAAGTGTGTTCTTGGACAACTGGTTATTGGACAAATAGTGGGTTATTGGACAGTGGGATAGATTGCAAGTGGGATTCTGTCCATTTGCAGCTTATTGCATGGAGGCTGAGGTTAGTACATTTGAAAAATAGTGGGTTATTGGACAAATAGTGGGTTCTTGGACAGTTGGTTATTGGACAAATAGTGGGTTATTGGACAGTGGGATAGATTGCCGGTGGGATTCTGTCCATTTGCAGCTTATTGCATGGAGGCTGGGGTTAGTACATTTGAAAATAGTGGGTTATTGGACAAAAAGTGGGTTCTTGGACAGTTGGTTATTGGACAAATAGTGGGTTATTGGACAGTGGGATAGATTGCAGGTGGGATTATGTCCATTTGCAGCTTATTGCATGGAGGCTGAGGTTAGTACATTTGAAAGATATTGGGTTATTGGACAAATAGTGGGTTATTGGACAGTGGGATAGGTTGCAGGTGGGATTCTGTCCATTTGCAGCTTATTGCATGGAGGCTGGGGTTAGTACATTTGAAAATAGTGGGTTATTGGACAAATAGTGGGTTCTTGGACAGTTGGTTATTGGACAAATAGTGGGTTATTGGACAGTGGGATAGATTGCAAGTGGGATTCTGTCCATTTGCAGCTTATTGCATGGAGGCTGAGGTTAGTACATTTGAAAAATAGTGGGTTATTGGACAAATAGTGGGTTCTTGGACAGTTGGTTATTGGACAAATAGTGGGTTATTGGACAGTGGGATAGATTGCAAGTGGGATTCTGTCCATTTGCAGCTTATTGCATGGAGGCTGAGGTTAGTACATTTGAAAATAGTGGGTTATTGGACAAATAGTGGGTTATTGGACAGTGGGATAGATTGCAGGTGGGATTCTGTCCATTTGCAGCTTATTGCATGGAGGCTGGGGTTAGTACATTTGAAAATAGTGGGTTATTGGACAAAAAGTGGGTTCTTGGACAGTTGGTTATTGGACAAATAGTGGGTTATTGGACAGTGGGATAGATTGCCGGTGGGATTCTGTCCATTTGCAGCTTATTGCATGGAGGCTGGGGTTAGTACATTTGAAAATAGTGGGTTATTGGACAAAAAGTGGGTTCTTGGACAGTTGGTTATTGGACAAATAGTGGGTTATTGGACAGTGGGATAGATTGCAAGTGGGATTCTGTCCATTTGCAGCTTTTTGCATGGAGGCTGAGGTTAGTACATTTGAAAAATAGTGGGTTATTGGACAAATAGTGGGTTCTTGGACAGTGGGATAGATTGCCGGTGGGATTCTGTCCATTTGCAGCTTATTGCATGGAAGCTGGGGTTAGTACATTTGAAAATAGTGGGTTATTGGACAAAAAGTGTGTTCTTGGACAGTTGGTTATTGGACAAATAGTGGGTTATTGGACAGTGGGATAGATTGCAAGTGGGATTCTGTCCATTTGCAGCTTATTGCATGGAGGCTGAGGTTAGTACATTTGAAAAATAGTGGGTTATTGGACAAATAGTGGGTTATTGGACAGTGGGATAGATTGCAGGTGGGATTCTGTCCATTTACAGCTTATTGCATGGAGGCTGGGGTTAGTACATTTGAAAATAGTGGGTTATT
Source organism: Pimephales promelas (assembly GCF_016745375.1). Next base: position 21,951,344 of record NW_024121100.1, read on the forward strand.
GGACAAAAAGTGTGTTCTTGGACAGTTGGTTATTGGACAAATAGTGGGTTATTGGACAGTGGGATAGATTGCCGGTGGGATTCTGTCCATTTGCAGCTTATTGCATGGAGGCTGGGGTTAGTACATTTGAAAATAGTGGGTTATTGGACAAATAGTGGGTTATTGGACAGTGGGATAGATTGCAGGTGGGATTCTGTCCATTTGCAGCTTATTGCATGGAGGCTGGGGTTAGTACATTTGAAAAATAGTGGGTTATTGGACAAATAGTGGGTTCTTGGACAGTTGGTTATTGGACAAATAGTGGGTTATTGGACAGTGGGATAGATTGCAGGTGGGATTCTGTCCATTTGCAGCTTATTGCATGGAGGCTGGGGTTAGTACATTTGAAAATAGTGGGTTATTGGACACATAGTGGGTTCGTGGACAGTGGAATTATGGGACGGCGCTTGGTGCTACGGACTCGGGGGCCCCGGCCGAGCGCAGACGAGTGGTTTTCGTCACGACCGGAACTCCGATCAAAACGTCTATCGAAACACGGCCCGAATCCCCACCCGACGGATCGGCGGCGGGTCCGCGTCCGATCGCGGCGCGTCGGGCGGACTGTGTGAAAAAAAAAAAAAATAGCGGGTTATTGGACGAATAGTGGGTCCGTGGGACGGGGGCGTGGCCCGGCGGCGGTCCCGGGACGTTTGGTAAATATAGTGGGTTATTGGACGAATAGTGGGTCCGTGGGACGGGGGCGTGGCCCGGGGGTGGGCGGGGGGCGTTCCCGAGACGTTTGCCCGATTTAGTGGGTTATTGGACGAATAGTGGGTCCGTGGGACGGGGGCGTGGCCCGGGGTGGGCGCGGGGACGTTCCCGAGACGTTTGCCCGATTTAGTGGGTTATTGGACGAATAGTGGTTTCGCGGGACGGGGGCGTGGCCGGGGGTCCGGGGGCGGGTCGCCGGACCCCCTGTGGGAGCGGTGGCCGGTCGGACGTTTAGTGGGTTCGCGGGACGTTCCGCGGACGGCTCCCCCGTGGGGGTCGAGGCGGAACTGCCCCCGCGCCCCCCTGACTTCGGGCCGCTCCCGTCGGCCCCCCGGGGGGCTCGTCCGCGGACCGCCGTCCGTTTGGGGACTCCCCGCTGGTGGAACGGACCGTTTATAAAGTTTTGGACTAGCTAGAGTTAGTTAAAGTACGTAATGAGTAAATCATCCAAAACTGGCGGTAAAATTAGAAATGGCCGACTTCCTGTCGAGTTTAGGGCATTGCTCCAAGAGGCTTTTCTGTGCGTCTGGACATGGTAGATGTACCACAGAAATTTTGTGCATGTCGGTCAAACATGCGGCGGGGGCTGCTTCGTTAAAGTTCACTTCCTGTTGCCAGCAGGTGGCGCTATGACTGTGGTTGAAAGTCGGCATGTAGATTTGTTCAGGGCATGACTCTTGTCAAATGTGTAAAATTTCGTGCAGATCTGGGCATTTACAGCCAAGTTACTACAACTTCCTGTTTCATGGCGAATCATCGACGCCACGGACACACCCATCGACGAAAACGCGCAGATAGCACAACTTTACATCGTCAATGCCTTTAGAAGGTACAGCAGAAATTTGAAGTCGATCCAACTAAATCCCTAGGAGGAGGAGTTAAAGTACGGAGTGTGTAAATCGTCCCAATTTGGTCGCCGAATTCAAAATGGCGGACTTCCTGTCGAGTTTAGGGTAAGGGTTTTTGAGGCATTTTTGTGCGTCTTCAAAGGATACACGTCCCCACCAAATTTCGTGCATGTAGGTTGAACGTGGACGAGGGGCTAATTTTTTCCAATTTTCTAGGTGGCGCTAGCGAGCCATTTTGCCCCGCCCATCCGCGAAACCCACAAAATACGAAATTTTTCACCAGTCCTGACATGAGTGCCAAATTTGGTGAGTTTTTGAGCATGTTGTGGCCCCGAAAATGGCACTTACTTTGCAGAAAAAAAATAAAAATAAAAAAAAAAAATAAAAAAAATAATAATCCTAACAGTTTCAATAGGGTCCTCGCACTGTTAGTGCTCGGGCCCTAAAAAGAAAAAAAAAAATAACCCTAACAGTTTCAATAGGGTCCTCGCACTGTTAGTGCTCGGGCCCTAAAAATAACCCTAACAGTTTCAATAGGGTCCTCGCACTGTTAGTGCTCGGGCCCTAAAAATAACCCTAACAGTTCCAATAGGGTCCTCGCACTGTTAGTGCTCGGGCCCTAAAAATAACCCTAACAGTTTCAATAGGGTCCTCGCACTGTTAGTGCTCGGGCCCTAATAACCCTAACAGTTTCAATAGGGTCCTCGCACTGTTAGTGCTCGGGCCCTAAAAATAACCCTAACAGTTTCAATAGGGTCCTCGCACTGTTAGTGCTCGGGCCCTAATAACCCTAACAGTTTCAATAGGGTCCTCGCACTGTTAGTGCTCGGGCCCTAAAAATAACCCTAACAGTTTCAAGAGGGTCCTCGCACTGTTAGTGCTCGGGCCCTAAAAAAAGAAAAAAAGAAAAAAGAAAAAAAATAATCCTAACAGTTTCAATAGGGTCCTCGCACTGTTAGTGCTCGGGCCCTAAATATTGATAATAGTTTATTAATAATATAATAATAGCAATAGAATAAGACATTTCAACTACAGAATAAACACACACAAAAATATATTTAATATTTAGCTCTTTGTGCTAAATTTCAGTTTTATTGATCAGTAATAGGCTAGCCATTATAACAGAAGTAGCTTCAGTCAAACATACAATGTTACAATAGCCTAAATATAAAGTTATGAAACTTTACTTTGCCTTCAGCCAAAACTATTTACCAGGGAACCATTTATAGATTAATAGGACCAAAGATAAACACAAATTAAAGCTGCAAGCAGCGATGGGCGGACCCACAAAATATGAAATTTTTCACCAGTCCTGACATACGTGCCAAATTTGGTGAGTTTTTAAGTATGTTGTGGCCTCGAAAATGGCGCTTACTTTGCAGAAAAAAGAAAAAAAAAGAAAAAAAAGAAAAAATAACCCTAACAGTTTCAATAGGGTCCTCGCACTGTTAGTGCTCGGGCCCTAATTATACGAATTATATCTCATGTTTAACCTCTAGACTAGAGACATCCGAGCCAGCGGCAACTGTCAGAAGCACTGGCCGTACGGCTGTTCCAGGCGGGGGAGACGAGCGCTGGGCGGAGGCGCAGCAACTCCGCAAACTTCGGATCAAATTTTTAAATAGGCTCTATCCTTATAAACAAACCACATATTTGAGCTTTAAACAACTACTTTGTCGACTGAAAAACTATTAAAACTACATTGCGTGGCACACAACAGTAGTATTTAATCTCTAAACGTTACTTACTAATTAAATCACGACCAAATACAACTAAAAACAAACGTTCAGTCTTGCTTGTGAAAGGTACTTCCTCGAAAGCTGTTTTCAGTTGTGTGGTGATTTTTACAGCCCCAAGCAGCGCACAAAACAGGCATTTTTCTCAATTCCCGGTATGAGAGGTATGGGAAAGTTGATCTCCCCAACATGGCGGCGCCGTTGGCGTACGCTCCAGCGGCCAATAGTATACAATTATTTTCTATGTATACAATTATTTTCATGTCACACCATATGACGATTGTACGCACTAATACAACAAATTGTCACATAAATTCTGATTCCAATTGAAAATTTTGAAACAACATATGTTTCTATAAAGATGAGAGTTAGTAGAAAAAAAGTCAACCATTTTTATGCCTGTTATTTGAAAGTTTTGAAAAAACACTTTTTTATGGTATACGTCACTGACCCATATATTATGTCTATGCTAATAACCCTAACAGTTTCAAGAGGGTCCTCGCACTGTTAGTGATCGGACCCTAATGAATGTGGAAATAAATAAAAGTGGAAATAAATAAATGAATAAATGTAGAAATAAATAAATAAATTAATGTGTGAAAAAATAAAATTATACATAAATATGGATATAAAAGTATAAATACTCATTTATTTGTACTTTTTTACATTTCTTTGTATATTTATTTATGTATTTATTTTTGTATTTTTGCTTTTTTACATTTCTTCGTATATTTATTTATGTATATATATTTATTTTTAATTAAGTCAGCTTTGGCATTCCATAGTTATCAAGGTAGCCTAGTAAAGCTGTTCATCGCAACATTCCATGATGTGGCAAACATTGATTGTAATCTTTAAGATTACATTACTCTTGCACAAGCTTAAGCTCAAATTTGTTGCTTTAATATTGCTGTGCGTTTGTGATCAAGTGACATCAGAGCATGTGTGCTGTAGAAATAGCAGGGATAGTATTTGGTTAGTGACTCGCTGATATGCTGTCGTTAATCAAAGACAGTTAATAATTAATTTCCTATGCCAACCAAATATTAGAGGAAGGCACTTCAAAGAGAACATTTTACACCAGGCTGTCCTCAGTTATGAAACCAATTCAATTCATTTCCGTGTTGTTTTATTAATTGATTTCATGTTAAATGTCTTATAAATGAGCACTCGGTCAAAGCTGCTTCAGCAGCTTGTTTGGCCAGCCTAGGCGCCATGTCTTGAGACGCTCCATATTCTACAGTGGAGGAATGGCGCTGCTAACACAGCACTTCGACACTCAATGCTGAATTCTCAACGGTATGTATCCTACTGTATCTGTCTGTTCCTCGCGCAACACGTTTTCAATGTTCGAATGGCAAGTGTAGAGTTTGACAGGACCTTTAAAGCAATGATGGCGTTGTTAAGAGCGTCCCAATCTGTTTTATCATGCGATTTAATGCCACCACTTCAATTTATCTTACACTAAAGCAACGTCTTGCCACAATATTACGTTTCGTTCGATCATTTGCTTTATGACGAGAAAACAGTCGCTTGTAACAGTCCTCCAGTTTGCCATTGATTAACTAAACGATATCGATTAAAAATGGGTTTGACTTCTTGAACCGTCTTATTCTAAGAGGTTTTCTGTTTTAAATGCTTGAGAAGCGGTTTTTAAATGATTGCTATGAAAACATGTCACGAATAGCACAGGCTTTCGTTTAGCTTCGTTTCTTTTATTTATTTTTCATATAACACTAAGTTAAGAGGACAGGACGATCCGTGAAGATCTGTCTCACATGATTCGGCGATTCCGGGGCTCGTTCGATGAATGCACTCCTGTCACAGCCTAGGACAGTTAGCCTAGTAGCCTACGAAAAGAACTCTGACAAACAATGTATCGTGATAAAGGATTTATCAGAACTTCATAGTAAAGATACTATTATTTATGACACGAGCTGTGCTGATTTTAAGTCACACTGGCATTCAAATGTATTTCTATTTGAGCTAGAAGTCTGAAAATGAGGCAGAACCAGCTCTACACATACCTCACCTCTCAAAAAAATAAAAAATAAATAAATAATCCAAATTACTGGCTTATTGGCCTACTACCACCTTTAACAAAAACTGATCTATTTAGACTGTCAACTTCAATATAACATTTTCTTATTTATTCAATTTGAGAAGCTTTTTTTTAAACTTGCTAATTCTAATTTTCATATTATGTCTGTAGGTGAGGTAACCTATGAAATTTCTTGATAATGACCACCAAATCATCTTTGCTGAAAGTGATTCTGCTGGGGGATGGTGGCGTAGGAAAGTCATCCCTCATGAACCGCTATGTCTCTAACAAGTTTGATTCACACCTATTCCACACAATCGGTGTGGAGTTTCTTAACAAAGAGCTGGATGTGGATGGTCACATGGTTACCCTACAGATCTGGGACACAGCAGGCCAGGAAAGGTTCCGAAGTCTCCGTACGCCCTTTTACCGTGGCTCTGACTGCTGTCTGCTTACATTTAGCGTGGACGATAATCAAAGTTTCCTGAACCTCAACAACTGGACGAAAGAGTTTGCATTTTATGCAGATGTCAGGAACCCAGAGAAATTTCCTTTTGTTGTTCTAGGAAATAAAGTAGATGTGATGGAGCGTCAGGTGTCAATGGAAGAAGCTCAAAAGTGGTGTCAAGAGAATGGTGGATATCCATACTTTGAGACAAGCGCAAAAGATGCCACTAATGTCTCAGCTGCTTTTGAGGAAGCAGTTAGGCGTGTGCTTGCATCTGAAGATCGTGCAGAACATCTCCTGCCTACAGACACTGTCGACATATGCAGAAAGCCGCGTTCTAACGGCTCGTGCTGTTGATGCGTTTTAATGAAATGGACACAACTGAAGTACTCGTTATGTGCTAGCAAGTAAATGTATACTCTTTAACTCTAAACAGCAGATGCCAGAAATAACTTCTTGTGTGCTGTGCAATATGCTTCCTTTGATACAGCAGAGCTATAATCTCAAACACTTGTCCAGCTCTGAACAAATGAAGAGAATTTTAGAATTACATGCCTTGTTTAGTTTAAAATAATCTCTTTAATTCATATTCCCTTTTCATCTCTTCAAAGCACTGGATTACCTTCCTGTTAGATTTAGATTAAGTTGAGAAATAAACATCATCTATTACATTCATGAATACTGGAATGTGTTTTTATCTCATAAATGTAATTTACAAGCTGTGTTACTTTAAGTGCCTTTAGCACATGGTTGTTTGTTTGCCTTATTTAACAGTCGTGCATCATAAGACGTTTTGGAATATCTTAAGAGTCATGAAGTGTGTTTTTTTTATTTATTATTATTATTTTTTCAAATGTATTTTGTATAATAAACAGAGCGATTCCAATAGGATGATTTCTGTCACAAAATGATTCTCATAATGATCCTGCATGCTCATTTGAGTTTGTGATTTTTTTTTTTTTTTTTTTTTGTATTTGTTAATAATTCACTGAACCATTACTAAATTAAAGTATTTGATTTTAGATTATAGGTTTTTATTGTCTTTTATCATGTTTTTTAAATCAAAAGTTCAGGGTAAAGTTGAAATGTTTTTAATAAAAATAAGAGTGCAATGTTCTCATTTCTACACCAGGTGGCGCAATTACGACAAAATGCACATTTTAAATGCATAAACAGTGCAGAAGGACTTGAGAAATGAGAAATATTGAGAAATGATAGTTACCTTGCAATGCAGTTAAGTTATAAGACTTAAGTTATATCTTTTGCACAGGTTTTTTTAATAACACAAAACAGTGCATATAGATCATAGATTTTTTTTACTAGAGAAGGTTACAAAAATCACTATACAGGATTCATAAAACATCTGACTTCAAATAAAATTGACTGAAACATCTAAGACTATAATTTCCATCAAGATACAATGAAATGTTTGGGGGGAAGACAACTGTGAATTGTAGTTCATTAGAACAATGTACTACACATCACTTGAAGTACTGCAAAAACAAAACAAAATATCTTTCCTTCATGCAATAATAAGGGAACAATAGAACATCCAGGCACACCTTTTCTTTTTCAAAACCTGGGTAAATAGATTAATGGATCTATTAATAAATAATGGACATTAATAGATTAATTCCTGAAAGCTTACTTGAAAAGAATTTAACATACAGCAAGAAATGGCATATAATTGGCAGTAAAACAATTGTATATGTGGACAATACTAACATGCTTATATTTACATTACAGAGAAGAATTATTTCAGTTAAAAGAGATCAATAAAAAGAGTCGTATTGTAAAAGTAGTAATAGAAAGAGAGAGAAACCAGTTAGGAAAAAGATACACTGCCAGAACAAGGCGGCATTATTTGACTGTAAATTCAAACTAATTTCAGAGTTCCACATCCACATAGCAATAACTCACACAGAGGAGTCACAACCATTTCATAAATCTCATGGTAAACATTGATCTTGCCATATTATCAAATTCTAAGACTGAAAAATACATAGATTTAGCAACGAAACTGAAGGAAAGTATAAAACCTGTGTGGCTGATGATGCGAGTTTCTGTTATACATTAATAGGAAATCATTTGTCTATTTTTTTTTTTCATAAAACAAATACATATAAATTGTTCTGCCTCACAGATATATATCAGTCAAATTCTGTTTCCCGGATATAATTTTGAGGGTTTAGTACTCAACCCTCAGATCAGATCAAGAGAGCAACACCCCTGATTTTATGATGTGTTTTGTTATTGTGGCCAGCAGTCGTCCGTAAGGGGCTGTTGGCTTTACTTTCATTTTGTTTTTGTTTATTTTATTATTAAAGTCTTGTATGTTCGCCGGTTCCCGCCTCCTTCTTCCCATAACAACGAACCCCATTACACCGGCATTATTCCCCCAACCCTCAAAAAAATAAATAAATAATAAATAAATAAGAGAGTTGGAAAAAGATGTGAATTCACCTTTGGCTAAGCCACGCCCTAGAATGTAGATTGACCAATCACAGCGCAGCCAAGAAAGAGTTCCCACACAGGTCCGACACTTTTTCACAGTGCTCCATTGACTTTCAACACAGACTTCTCATATTTTTGGTCTCGGCAGGCTATTACCATCGTAGTTTTATCCAAAATATGGTTAAACGTTGTGCCTCGGGCATTTGTAACACAGATACGCGTTTCCCAGAGAGGTTGGAGGGGGGTGTCCGTTTTTTCCCTTCCCAAAACCGAAGTAAAATCCTGACAAGTGTCATCTTTGGATTAAACTGTGAGGATGTCCTCAGTCAGCTAAACCCCGCAAAGATCAACAAGCACATCTTTTTTTACTTCGAACCATACTGTGAGTGTAAAGTTATACCAGTTAAACCGTTTTATAATGTTTTAGGTTATGATTTCGGTTCTCATACCGGTTGTTGATATGCTAGCACACGCTGCTAATAAAAACAATGTTATACTCGTATAGTCCGTTTGCTTTGTAATAACGATTATAGAAGTGAAAAGAGACCTACCAAGCTTTGCATGAACAGTGTTGCTCCCTGATATTGTTTGTCCCAGCCTCCGTCTCGATTAACGTTAGTAGGAAATGCGGTGGTTAATTTTTTGACTGTGACCGGTAACGTTATGCTTTTGCCTCTATTTGGATGCCTTCTTGCGTTTCACCTGTATGTCTTGAATATAGCCTTCGAACGCATATTGCAGCCCCTTTTGCCTACTTCTATCGGACACTTTATTTGCTGCTTTATAAAATTTTGATAACATTTCAGCAGGGAGAGCTGTCACAGCATAAGCCATGCAGAGCGCAGATGAAGTTTGACTGATTTGGCAACAGTAACTAAGGGGGGCGGGGCTTAGCCAAAGGTGAATTCAGATATCTAATATAGAGAGAGCCCAGAGAAAGATTCGAAATAAACAGACATTTTCAATACACAACCTGGCACCCATAGCCTAATAATAATTTAAAAAACAACAACATTCATTCACTTTCACACATTTATATATATTTTTATAAAACACCAAAAAGGAAGTTCCAGCAAAATGTTTGTGAGGAGTTAGTGCAGACAATCTATTATGTAAGCAGCGCTTCACCAAGACAATGCATCATATTTCCATATAACGAATCGGTTACCTAACGTAACCTCGGTTCTCTCTAGATGAGGGAACGAGTATTGCGTAAGCTAGCTTACGCTACGGGAAAGATTCATCTTTGCTGAGAAGTTGAAGCCAAAAAATTATTCCATAATTTTGTAATCATTGTCAACGCAGTCTCTTCTGAGGCAGACCATGAGCGGGCTAGCTAGCGGCTCATTGGTTCGCTCAGAGAGAATGCACGAACCTATGGGAGAGCGGCGCTGAGTCCGCGGCCAATGAGCGGACGGCGCTCGCTCACTGCGTCACAGCCCGCCAAAAGGGGCGTGGCTACAGTGTATAAAGGTCGCTCTCCCAGCTCGTTCGTTGATTCTGTAGCATGAAGCGAAACGCTAGTGGCGCAAGCACGGCCGGGAACGCAATACTCGTTCCCTCATCTAGAGAGAACCGAGGTTACGTTAGGTAACCGATTCGTTCTCTTACGAGAGGTTCTCTCGTATTGCGTAAGCTAGCTTACGCTACGGGAACACCTGGTCAACGCCGTGCGCGCTAAGTAACCACTAAGCATCCCAGGGGAACACCGGGGGAATCTATAAGTGGATGAAGATAATACGGCGGCCGGCATAGCGGCCGTTATCATCTAGTGCAAAAAACGCCCAAAGGCGGCCGGCGAAGGCGGGCCGTGATGTGTAGGCTAATGCATAAGCACATAGGGGAACACAAGGGGTGAGCCGGTTGTGATGGAACTCCCGATAGTGCGGCTTCTATAGGAGGGCTGTGAGTACTAGACCGCCAGAATTTTAGCCTGTAAGGCTGGAACTTCCAAGTTATAAAATCTGACAAAAGTGGAGGGGGAGGCCCATCCCGCAGCCACACAAATGTCGTGGATGGAAATCCCGCAGGACCATGCCCACGATGAGGCCATGCCTCTGGTGGAATGAGCCCTGATGCCCAGAGGGCAAGGCAGGTCTTTAGCGGCATAAGCAGAGGCAATCGCGTCTACTATCCACCTGGATAGGGTCTGTTTCGAGGCGGCTAGTCCCTTGGTGCGGCCACCGAACGACACAAACAGCTGCTCCGAGCGTCTGAACGCGGCAACGCGTGTAGTGTACACTCTGATAGCCCGAACCGGGCAGAGGCGGTCAGCGTCACGTTCGCTATCGGATGCAGGCAGCGCCGATAGAGAGATCACTTGCGCCCTGAAAGGGTACCAATCGCTTTTGGAACATAACCGTGTCTAGGCTTTAGAATGACTATGGAGTCACTCGGTCCAAACTCTAGGCACGCGGCGCTCGAAGACAGCGCGTGAATGTCCCCCACACGTTTTACTGAGGCGAGAGCCGTCAGAAGAACGGTTTTTAACGAGAGGTATTTTAGCTCCACGGACTCAAGTGGTTCAAACGGTGGGGCTTTCAGAGCTTCTAGAACTATAGAAAGATCCCAGACCGGCACCGTAGGGGGGCGAGGGGGGTTCATCCTTCTGGCTCCCCTGAGGAAGCGGATGATTAGCTCGTCTTTGCCCAGAGACTGGGCGCGCCGGGGTTCAACGAACGCCGCGACGGCTGCCACGTAAACCTTAAGAGTGGATGGGGACCTGCCCTTATCCAGCATCTCCTGAAGGAACACTAGCAAAGACGAAACCTCGCACGTCCGTGGGTCCAAATTCTTGTCGGTGCACCATTTGGAGAACACAGACCATTTTGCAGCATAGAGCTTTCTGGTAGAATCCGCTCTGGCGTGTTTGATCGTGTTCAAAACCCCTTCTGGCAATTCGACGCGTAGTCGTTGGTCACCCATGCATGAAGCGCCCAGCGCTGTGGATGGGGATGCCAGATCGAGCCGCGGGCTTGAGTGAGGAGATCTGCTCTGATTGGAATGGGCCACGGGGCTGTCTGTGACAGCCGCGTTAGCTCCGGGAACCAAATCTGATTCTCCCAGCGCGGGGCTATGAGGAGCACCGAGTGGCGTGAGTCCCTGATTCTCTGAATGACCTGCGGTAGCAGAGAAATCGGGGGAAAAGCATAGAGCGGGCGGCGGGGCCAATCCTGGGCTAGCGCGTCCTCGCTCTTTGAAAAGAATATTGGGCAGTGAGCGTTCTCTTCTGACGCGAAAAGATCTATCTCCGCTCTGCCGAATAGGCGCCACAGCGTATGGACTGTTTGAGAGTGCAGGGACCATTCTCCGGGGGAGACCAGGTTCCTGGACAGCCTGTCTGGACCGTCGTTCAGATGGCCCGGCACGTGCGTCGCTCTGAGCGAGAGCAGGTGACTCTGGGACCACAATAGGATGCGGCGTGTCAGATGAAAGAGATTCTTGGATCTGACGCCGCCCTGACGGTTGATGTATGATACCACGGCCATATTGTCGGAGCGAATCAGGACGTGGTGACCGTTTATGCGCGGGAGGAAACACAGCAGCGCGTTCTCGACCGCGATCATTTCCAGACAGTTTATGTGTAGGGAACTCTCGTGGCTCGACCACTGGCCGGCGGCCGGTGAGCCCTCGCAAACCGCTCCCCAACCCGAGTTGGATGCGTCTGTCGAGATAACTTTCCGGCGAGAAAAGGTTCCCATGGTAACGCCCCTCTGAAACCACTCGCTTACTGCCCATGGCTGCAGTGCAGTGATACATGTCTGAGTAATCCTGATCATCTGGCGGCCCGTCGTCCACTCGTGGTGGGATACGCGGCTCTTTAACCAGAGTTGAAGGGGGCGCATGTGCAGAAGACCCAGCTGTAGCACAGCGGAGGCTGAAGCCATATGACCCAGCATCCTCTGAAGCGATTTCAGGGATGTATGGGTACCCATCTGAAACGAGGCGGCTAGGCGCTGAACACGGCGCGCGCGCTGTGTGGATAAGCGAGCCGTCATAGTGATAGAGTTCAAATCTATTCCAAGGAACGAAATAGTTTGACTGGGCTGGAGAGAGCTCTTTGTCCAGTTGACAGAGAGTCCCAGCGCTTCCAGATGGTTGAGGAGAACTGTGCGGTGCGACAGCAGCTCCGTCTGGGAATCTGCTAGAATCAGCCAGTCGTCCAGATAATTCAGTATGCGCAGCCCCTGACTTCGCAGGGGGCGAGCGCTGTATCCATGCACTTCGTGAACGTACGGGGTGCTAAGGATAGGCCGAACGGGAGAACGGCATACTGGTAAACTTGGCCCTCGAAGGCGAAACGTAGGAATGGCCTGTGATGAGGGTTTATCTGGATCTGAAAATAGGCGTCTTTCAGGTCTAGAGAGATGAACCAGTCCCCCTGGCGGACGTGCGCGAGGAGTTTCCTGACTGTGAGCATTTTGAACGGTCTCTTCATGAGCGCTTTGTTCAAAGCCCTGAGATCTAAGATCGGCCTGAGGCCGCCGTCTTTCTTGGGAACCAGAAAATAACGGCCGTAAAACCCCGACTCGGTCATAGATGGCGGGACTCTCTCTATAGCGCCCTTCTGCAGTAGCTTGGCTATTTCTAAGCGAAGCGTGTTCATAGCAGCCGGGCTGACAGTGGATTCGAGCCGCACGCGCGAGCGTGGCGGGCGGCGACGAAACTGTAATCGATACCCATTCTTTATTATGCTTAAAACCCACGGGGAGATGCCGGGGATGGCTTCCCACGCTTCGTAGCATGCGGCTAGTGGTTGAATGGCGATTTCGCCCTGATTGCTGCACATAGCGGGCTGGACACTGGGTGTGGGCTCGCTTATAATGTGGAAGGCAACGGGACTTACACTCAGAGAGGAGTTTATGGGCCGTGAGACAGAGCGGGCAGAGGGGGGACACGCGCACGGGCTCGTGGGCGTGCTTATGTTCTCTGCTACTGGAGCGGATAGTGCACGCTCCGTGAGAATGGGCTCTGTGAGAGACCCTGGGCATAAAGTGCTTGTGTGTGTACGTGAGCACATGGTTGTGGGCACATTTTTTACACTTGAGGCTTTTATGCTCTTTTTGTGAACTCTCTGGGTAGCCGTGAAAACGGCTTTTAGTCGCTCGCAAGCGGGCAGGGAGACCGGCTTGTTTGTGGCGGTAAACACTACTGCAGTCAGCGGTGAGACGGGGACTAACAGTGGGCGAAGCTTTGACGGTGGTCCGGCCGCAGCGGGAGAAAGCCGTCTTTTTCTCAGCTGTGCTAGGCAGACTTCTGTTGATCGGGCTTCAGCGCGATCTTGGGTCGAGGCCCCCGGGGAGGAGGCTGTCTGCGGCGGCTGTCTGAGCGAGAGCGAGGGCGGCCGCCCTGTCTACGCTGGGGCTGCTGAGCTTGCTGAGGCGGGCGCTGCTGTGGGGTCCTGGCAGGCGGCTCGTGAGAGCGGCCCGTCGAAGAGCTCGAGCGGCGGGGCAGGAACAAGTTCATGGCCTGAGTCGCTTTTTGTACCTCGGAGAAGCGGTCAACGATGCCCGTGACGGCAGATCCGAAGAGCCCGGTAGGAGAAATAGGCGCGTTGAGGAACGCGGCGCGTTCTGACTCTCCCATGTCGGTAAGCGTGAGCCATAAGTGTCTCTCGGCGACACAGAGGGCGGCCATGCATCTCCCCAGAGCTTGTGCGGCGGCTTTAGTGGCGCGAAGGGAAAGATCCGTAGCGCTTCTCAGATCCGAAAGGACGGGCGGTTGCCTCCCGCTGCTCGCCATTTCGCACAAGATGTCGCTCTGGAGCACCTGGAGGACAGACATCGAATGCAGCGCTGAAGCGGCCTGACCGGCGGCGGAATAGGCGCGGGCATGGAAGTTAGAGGTCGCTCTGCACGCTTTAGAGGGAAGCGTATGAGAAGACCGCCATCTAGCAGAGGGCGGGCAGAGATGAGCGGCGACCGAGTCCTCGACGGGCGGCATGGCAGTATAACCCTTCTCGGCGGCTCCGTCCACTGAGCGCAGCGAAGCGGACACATCAGAGCGATTACGAGCCGAGAGAGGAGCATTCCAGGATTTCGTGAGCTCGCTGTGAAGCTCAGGCAGGAAAGGTGCAGCCCGGCTGCAGGCGGGGGCCGGACGCCGGTGCAGGAACTTCCCATCCATGCGGTTCGGTGGTTGCTCAGGGGGAGGAGACCACTCGAGACCCAGGCGGCTAACGGCCTGTGAAAGGAGGCGCGTTAGTTCCTCTTCGATGCCGGCGCGGGTCCCCGCAGACTCTCTCGTCGATGAGCCGATCGACGACCAATCCTCGCTGTCCGAAGCGTGCAGCGAACAAGAGTCCTTCTCATCCGCGGTGTCATCGGAGGCGACAGAGCGGCCACTCGGCGGCAACTGTAAGTCCGGCAGGGGCGGAGAGGGAGAGCGGTCGGTGGGCGGCGGCGGCGGCCCACATGGATCCGCAGGGGGCTCCGGCGGCCTCTGGGAGCGGCGTTTTTTCTTCCGCGGCGAAGTGAGAGGCGGCGCTGGAGCGGTTTTGACCGCCTGTAGTCGAGCCCGCAGGGTAGACAGCGGCAGGTCCTCGCAGTGGTCGCATCCTCCGTTGGCGAGGGCGAGTTCTGCGTGCTCCGCTCCGAGACAGAGAGCGCAGATGGGGTGGCGGTCTCCATCCTCGAGCGGAGAGCGGCATGAGCCGCAGGAATTACGAGGCATCTTTAAAAAGACGCTCGTGCTCTTTTAGAAAGGAATATAAAAGGATACGCGTCGGATGGCGCTAGCTTGCTGGGCGGCTGAAGGTGGCAGACGGCCGGCTTCCTCAGACTCCGGAGCTCGCTAGACGGTGCCTTCTCAACGACGGCGGCTTCTTCCCAGGACAGCGGATGCGTGTAGCTCGCTGAATGAACAAGAATCAACGAACGAGCTGGGAGAGCGACCTTTATACACTGTAGCCACGCCCCTTTTGGCGGGCTGTGACGCAGTGAGCGAGCGCCGTCCGCTCATTGGCCGCGGACTCAGCGCCGCTCTCCCATAGGTTCGTGCATTCTCTCTGAGCGAACCAATGAGCCGCTAGCTAGCCCGCTCATGGTCTGCCTCAGAAGAGACTGCGTTGACAATGATTACAAAATTATGGAATAATTTTTTGGCTTCAACTTCTCAGCAAAGATGAATCTTTCCCGTAGCGTAAGCTAGCTTACGCAATACGAGAGAACCTCTCGTAAGAGAACCCAGTTGTAACCATGACTCTACACTTGAACATACACTTTCTACCAATTCAAAAATTGTCAATTCAAAATGACAGTACAATACTAGTGTACATACACTTTTATACCAGTGGTCTTTTATACCATGAAGTGGATGAGCAAAACACATCATATCACTATTAACTGTATCATGGATGATTCCACTTATCATTTGTTAGAGATGTTAAACAACTTCAACATGACATCATGACTTTTGTGTAAACATACACGCCACTTTCGAGCTTGGCGTGTTATCTCTACGCATTTTGAGCTATCCGTGTGTATCCACGTGTTTGCGTGCATGTCTACGCCATTAACGTCCGCGTCATTCCGCGTGTCTGTACACGACGTCAAATCTCCAGTCATAAATGCCATTAACCCCAGTGACGGTTAAGTTTAGGGATGGGGTTGAGGTAAGTCATATCTTTTTCTTTCCTAGGATGGTAAGGGAACAGTCGTAAATGCCTTTAACCCCAGTGACGGTTAGGTTTAGGGACGGGGTTGAGGTAAGTCATATATTTATATAACGTTACGTCAACGGCGTTCATAAACATGCTGAAAAGCGATTATGCATCTTGATAGCACGCCAAAAATGGAAATACGAATTGGCGTGTCATACACACGCTACTTCATGAGATCAGTCTGGTCTGAACGTGTTTCATCATGATTATAGCCAACTTATACCACTGTTATAATGTATAGTCAAGATAGCGCACCGCTTAGCAGTGTTAGTTTGTGCAATGTTCCATCTGAAAGTGGCAGGTCATTGCAGCGGCTGTGTGTTTGTGTTTGGGTGTTTTTGGTGTGGTCTAGAGAGCAGGTTAGGTAGAGGTGGGGTAACAGAGCAGAGCAGAGAGAACTGTTTATGAGTATGAGTTTAGACCCTCCTTGGAGTGTGATTGCACATCCTGCAATTCTTGATCATCCCTGGTCTTGATGTCCTGGTAGTCATGAGTCTGCTGACATGCTCCCTTTAGGTAGGCCCAGTTCGCTGCCAGGATCATCAGGTAGTGGATCTGTGAACAGAGGGGAAAGAGGACAAACAAAATAGACAGAGAGATGGAGAGGTAGAAAGAGAAAGAAACAGGTGGAGGGAAGGATTAGTCATGAGTGGGTTAGTTAGCCAAAGGCAGCTATAAGAGTTAAGACAGTATTAATTGGTTGCCCTAAGAACCAATTAACTTTATCTCAGTGAATTATTACAGCTGCACCACACAGAAATCAATATTAGGTGATCAGAATACACTGAAAAAATATATTTTTTATTGTGTCACTGTAATGTGTAGTTCTGTGTCTGTTTTGTTTCATTGTGTTTTGTTTCTGTTTTCCCTGTTCTGAGTTTTCATAGTTCCTAATTTTACTTTGATTACTCTATTTAAGCCTTCACGTCATTCAAGTTCTTTGTTCAGTCTCGTTTACGTCTTTGTGTAGTTGTTATACTATACTCCTGAAATCTCTTGCTGGATTATTTTTAAATACTGTTTTTGTTATTTGCTCTGCCGTGCGCTTTATTGCAGCCACTTCACCCATTGAAGTTACATCCAATTTATTTTTTTCCCTCCTCAAATTATATTTATGGTTTGGTTCAAACCTTCAATTTTTTTGTAATTTTAGGGATGCATGATTCTGGATAAATTGAAACTTTTTTTTTTTAAGTTATTGATTCTCCCACAATTCTGAATAGGCAACTAAACAAAATAATACATGTTATGTACTAGACGTTCTGACAAAATGTTAAAGGGGGGGTTGACTGCTTTTTTTCTTTGTATGATTGTGTTTATGGGGTGCAATATAACATGTATTTGTGTTTTTTCTTTTTTTAAAAGTCTTATTTTTCATAAACTTCACCTTTATTGTCAGCCGCGTTTTCCTCTGTCCTCGAACGAGCGGTTGACTTCCTGATTCTATGAAACCACTTCCTCAGAAACAGGCAGTGGGTTCAGATTGGTTAGTTTGGGCCGGTGTGTTGTGATTGGCTAAACTGTCGCTCACGTTGTCCATATACTTAACGCCTGTGGCGAGGGGGGCGTGGTTCAGCGAAGTCTGTAGTGGGACAGACTGTGGGACAGCGGAGACGGAGCCGAGCGGTAAATAAGTGGGTCAAGTTAAAATGACAAACACCTGTCTGTGATTTCAGTGATTGGCGTGAGGAGAGCGTATATAAGCGGGCCGTGCGGACAACAGTTTGAGAGACAGAGACTGGAAGCTCGTGCACATATCCTACGGAGTCCTGTTACCGAACGCGTGACATTAGAAAGCTGTATTCGGCAGGAAGAGTTTTCACTGCAACCGTGTTCGGCAAAGCTGTGTTCAGTGGGACGAGTATTATCACCTATTATGTATTTTTGCCTTTGAAATTCTGAGTTAACTTTATTTGAGCGCGACCTCGCGCTGTGAAAAGAGTTGTGTAAATAAAAGTGCACGAGTCCCAGTATTCGCCGACCCTGTGTCTCCTTTCATCACCCACACATAACGAACCTGTTCTTACATCACAAAGTGATGATAAAGTATATATACATGAAAAATACATTTATAAAATGAGTACATATACAAATTCAGGTCCAAAATGTTTGTACGCGTATGTCGTAGACACAAAATAGCATAACTAAGTGGATATAAAGCCAGCGCTGGCATTTGACAAAACTAAAACATTACATCTGAAATTATACATGCAAATACATTTAAAATGATTAAGTCTTAGCCTACTTACAGGTTGTGGCCCAATAACTGCTGCCTCTGGTTTTAAAGTTGGAACTGCTTCATGTTTTAGTTTCTTGTTGAATCCGACATTGAATTCGTGGAGATTCTGGAAGCTGTCTTCCGTAAAATGCGCAGCACAGAGAGCTAGATTACGATCGTCATTTTCAGGAACATAATCAAACATAAATTGTATCCATTGTTGACGAGGTACAGCGTCCGTGGGAAGCTCGAACACAGACGACCTGACAGCTGGGTGAACATAACACACTCGACGAGCAGAAATATGCGCATGCCCTTTTTTTTGCATTTTCCGGAGGGAGGATGATGCAAATGTATGGGTTAGTGACGTCTAAAACCCAGCTGTAGTCCCAATCAAGTCGTTTTAGTAGGCATTCAACTTCCTGATTTTTAAAAGACGATATCTCTGCTTACATTGAACTTTCAGCGCTGCAACTTTGCAGATACTGGTTATGCACCATCAGCTACATTACACACTATTTAAAATGAAAAAAGTGAAATCGCAGTCAACTCCCCCTTTTATTGCAGCATAAGTTGTTTTTATTATTAATCTTTTTTTTTATCTGTTTAAAAATGAATGATTCAATGACTAACTCAAAAAGATTTCACTTGTTTCATTGCTGGATGAATCTACGTTTTTGAACAAATCTATTGAATGTCTGATTCAATGACATTGTTAAGGAGATCTAACCAATCAGCGAATGACTTATTGATGACGCTGAGATGACGTTGGGTGGCGAGTTAGAAACTTCCCGATCAGTTGGCAAGTGGAGTTAAGAGAAGAACGCGCATTATATCTTCCTGTATCTCAACCTTCAATGTTTATCTTCTGTGTGTGCGTTCATGAGAAAATGTAAGTCTATTTACTTAATCGTGATTTAGTAATAGTTAACTGCCACATTACTGTTTGGTTGATGTAAATTATCGAGTTGTTTATTGTTTAGTGATACTGGCCTCACGTCAAAGTCGGACTGTCATAAATATATTAGATAGAAAGTTATTTAAGTTACTGAAGTTGTTTATTTCTGTAGACTTTGTTTGTGGTTACTTGGTGCAATGTTAACACTTTAATGAGTGTCAAGCTAGTAGTATTCGTCGTATTTGAACTGATATGATGACTCAGTGTTTTCTCAGATTCACGTGGAATTCGTGATCCGCATTATATGCGCTTTATACGACATCTAGTGGTTAATTTCGGTAGTGCATTTCAAACCCTGATAATTGTATTGGATGTATAATGACATGTATATTCTTATTGTGTTTGAATACTGTAATTGCAATGTTATTCATTTGTTTATTTCAGACCACACACATATACATAAACACTAATACCAAGTAAAGAGAAGATTCTGAATCCTGTGATGATGTGTTTTGATTGACACCCTGAGGCGAGCACAATCACCTGATCAGCCCATTAGCCAAAACTCCTTTACAGACATAAAGTCACTTGTTGCCACTTACTGATGTAATGATATAATAGTTATAAATAACAAATACCGATATTGTGCATTTGAAAAGACTGAAGCTGTTTCATACTTATACGAGACAACTATTCTCTCTGGGGCAGCATCAACGCAGATTTAACTGTTTCGATGTGATCATACTTGTCAAAGGTTTAATAGCCTGGGAGTTTAAATCGACATTACAATCTTTTAACGATAAAACGTGCACCTCTATTTATTTTTTATTATAATAATTAAAGTAAAATTTTCACATGAAATGAAACTAAAAAGATTTTGTTAGTTCATGTTTAATTTAGTTTACCATTATGTCTTTTTTAAAATATACCCACAATAATTTCAGAGTCAGTAAAACTAATAAATACATGAAAATACTATTTAAATAAAATTGTGTCTTTTAATTGTTTTATGGGTAGTGTTATTTGCTTTTAGACAAACTGAACGAAACAGGTTTAAACCCAGAAACCATGATTTTCGATTAGACCAATATTTAAATTAACTTTAAATAAACTACAGTCATTTAACGTTTTTCAGTGTATCCAGCATCACATGAAATATGATTATTTCAGGTGTTAGCATTTAGCAAATAAAAGATATTGTAAGAACTACTGGTGGTATCCAAAAAAAAGGTAAAAAAGATGAGCTGATAACTCTATCAAATAAAAAGAATTGAACTTCTCAACAATTATTGTTTAGTTCTTCTTTCAGAAAACAGGAACTATACAGGTTTGAGAATTATACCAAAGGCACATAATCTATATACTGTATTAATTCTATAATAAACATAAAAAGCAAGTAGAAGTTGGATGAATCTAACAATAAAGGCTGAAAGATATTGTATTTTTTTTTTTTTTTTTTGTTATTTCCATGAATGCAAAACAACACATGCAGAGTTAAAAAGTACAGTCACACCCTTCACAGGTACATGTAGCATAAGTAAATGTTTCATTTTTGAGCATTAACACTAAGCATTAACACATTAACACAGCTTTCATAACAGCAATAATGATCCTCTTCTCACCTACTTTACTTGCCTTGTCTTTTCTATATGACTGAACTTTTGATTATGAACTATTGGTGCCTCATGGTGAATATAATCCAATGGAGGCATAATTATCAAATATTATGTTTTTTTCTTCTTTTTAATCCTGTCCATTAGGTGTTGTTGGACTGACAGAAGAGTTACATTCTCACTAAGCCTATAAATGTAATTTTCTCATTAACTGTAAACAAGATGCATTATTCTGGATTGTACTTGATGAATTTGGTCCTAGATTAACATAGGTAAAAATGTATGGAAAACATTAAGTGAGTGATATATTGTCCTTGTTTTGTTAAATGATCACACAGACTAGTACAGAAACATTAGACCATAACATTAATATGCTACATTGTCAATAAGTCCAATGCTATTAGAATTAACAATTATCTATTTATTCTCTACCTTACCTTTTTCCTGACCTCTTTTAAACTCTATCTCTTTTTCTCTCTATCTTTGAGAACAACTTTCACAGACTTTGCAGTTGCCCTCGTAAAAAAAAGCTCAAAATTTAGTGGTGTGACTGTGGTCATAGCTCTTAAACTTCAACACAGCAAAGTTATACGTTGTGGCCATCACATAGATGAGCTGAATGGAAGAGAAACAAACCAGTGGGTGCGACCAAACATTGTTTTATATGTGCAGTAGCAACTTTACAACAGAAGTTGCACCACTTCCCCATAAAAGTATGTACGGCTAGGTTAATCTGTGCCTAAAGATCCTGAACTGATGACAGAATATTGCAAAATAGCACCATGGCACTATATTGTACCATTTTCTCTACACATAAACGCAATTCTTTACTAAGCAATTTTAGACCATTTCAACTATTATTCTTGATATAAACAAGTTACTTAAACGTACAGTATGCGATTTTTGGCCACCAGAGGTCACTCGTTTAAAATAATAACAAAAGACGTACTTTGATGACGTTGGGAAAGAGCGTGGGCTCACGGGAGTTGTTGTCGCTGTCAATGACAACCAGCTCAGCTCATGACATGACATCATCGTTTCACAAAATATACGGATATACGGCATCTCTCTGTAGATTTAGCTTGTCAAGAAGCTTTAAATGCAACCCCAATGTTTACCTGTGTCATGCTTCTCCTGTCCCAAACCCTTCTCGCGTCATATTTTTCAGGTACGTTTGAGCTTTAGCTAATGAGCTGGCTGTAGCAGCAGAACGTGCAGGCAAAGCGTAATCGTGGTCCATAACTATTATACAGATGAATATAAATATTAATATTACACTACTTCAATGAATGACCTATTTTAGAACATTTTTCATATATAGAGCCCACCGGATTATAAAGCACATAAGATACTGCAGTCAAACTTAACTGGGTTTGCGTTATTCATCCACTATGTGCTAAAGGCTAAAGGGAATGTAGTAAGTGCGCGTCGCCGGAGGTGAGGCGTTTATTTATTAAGCATGAGAGAGCTGAAGCGGGCACGTACATTCGCAGCCTGACTCATATGAGTATTCAATGTGCGCGGCTCGCTAACAGCAACAGTTGGCTGTTTTGAATGAGACGACACGGTTACTGTGAACGGGGAGCGCTTTATGCGCGAGCAGCACCGGGGACAGTGTGTCTGTTAAGAGTGAGCGCTCGTGAGCGGGCACGTGATTTACACACATAAAAATACGTACTACTTTTTTTATTTCGTCATTTGCTTTGCTTTATTGGCGGTAGTCCAGTGTTCCCCTTTGTGTTTGGCGGTTTCGCCGGGTTCCGCAAGGAAGTTAGAGAAAATAGAGGAGTCAAAGGTTATATGACTCCATAGACGGGCGACGAAACGGAAATAAATAAACGTCCCGTGTCTTCGAATTAAACTATAAATTTCTCCGTATTTGAAATTTGGTGGAAACTGTCGGGATAATGTAAGTACATATCTAACAGAAATATATAACATAGATACAGTTATTTTTGCTATTTTTAATGCAGAAAAATTACATATTGTGGCTTTAAAGGGACATTGTGTAGGAATTTCTCCCTATAGTGGTGACAATGAATTTTGCATTCAAACAAATTGTGCACTCCAGCGCCTTGCTTTTTGAAATGCACGTTGCATG
Source organism: Pimephales promelas (assembly GCF_016745375.1). The sequence continues at coordinate 21,974,111 of NW_024121100.1, forward strand.
TAGCCATTATGTACCAAAAAGTTTTTTTTTTAATCTCCAGTAATGGATCCTTTTACGTTCTATTTTGGACTTTTCTGGTGATGAGGATTTGCAATCAGTGTTGCGTGTAACGCGTTACAAAGTAACGGTACATTAACTTAACTATTTTTTCGGGTAAAAAGTAGTATAATGTGTTACTACTGAAAATTTGGCAACGAAAAGTAGTTCCCTTTTCAATTCGGGTCAACATGACTTTTCCCAGGGACAGATTTGACAGCGATCTCCATCATTTGACAGATTTGACTCTGATCGCCATCTATGTAAACGTCTAGAAATGCACATAATGAATTACATAATCAATGAGCCTATTTATTTTCATTTTGAATTGTTTCGTTTAAAGACATTTCAAGCTTTCTATTAACAGATATATGTATCATGTCTGTGAGGCATACACTGAGTTTTGGTTAATTTATGATGAGATGCACTCCAGTTCACGCGCAACAAGTGACCGCGCCAGCGCCTCCATGTCATGATTATATTGTCTGCTATATTTGCTTCTTATTTATTACATAAAGGCAATTGGTTGATAAAAAAAAAAAAAAAAATATTTATACAAAATGAAATTCACTTTAAAGAAAGGCTTTCTTCAAAACAAAACTTAATGAAGTGCATATTCATTTAATTCTGAATTTTGCAAACATGTTGAAAGGCATTTGTTTGCATAGTAAAACATATGCAACATTTATCAAGTTTGCAGATAATTGTGCGTGCATTTATTAATCATTATGATACTAAAATCATAATAAAGTAGGCTATACTATGTACAAAAAATCAGATGAGCAAAGAATACAAACGCAAGGTGTTTAATTAAGAAAACGTTAAGAATTTTCCTCTCATAGAAAACAATTATAAGAACACTTATAATTCCCCTTATTATGTCGAAATATTATGATAGCCAAAGTTCCCTTTCAAGGGAACTTCGAGCTGCGTTGTCAAACGTGATGGGAACGCTCTGCGTGATTGCGTCGTGAAGCGTCTGTACAATCAGTCCAATGAGAGAGTTGGACGTCAGGTGACGTCATTGACCAGGAAACTATAAAGCACCCTTGAGATCAGACCGCGACAGCTTCTGTAGCCTTCAGCAAGCGATCTCTGTACTCTGTCCTTGTCTATTTATTGTTGTTTGTCAAAGCCAAGAAAAGAAATATATATCACTATCTATATTTATGGCAAGCAAGATTATAGACGCTGTGTGGTTCCCTGCCCTCGTTACATCACGGGTGGGGACACACATCAGCTATTTGTTTGGGAGTGGAGCATGCCAGCAGTCAGTTCTCGAGGGAGCTGATTGTGGGCATTGCGAGAAGCTGTCCGCGAGGACGCTCCGCTCCCGCCGGGCGTTCTCTGAGTAGGACGGTTCGGTTCGCGTTCCCCGCGCGGGTCTCTCTGTTGCCGATGCACGGAGACGACTCGCATTTCGGGGTTCGCAAACGGATCTGACAGCGGGGGTTGGGACGAGCTCATCTCTATCTCAGCTTTCACATGCCAGATCTGGACTGCGATTTCCAGTTCCGAGGAATTGGTATCGTTAGTGTTTTGTTTTAAAAAGAAACAGTACAAACAAATAAAAATGTCAAGAGAAAGGCAGATGTTTGACTTTTAAATGAATGAATAAATAAGTCAGCTCATATCTGCTGAATAAAGAGGAGCTTTTAAAAGGAGGTTTTATTTATGCTTTTGCCAGTTAAAATTTTACTGGCTAGCTGAACATTATGAGATTGAAAAATAAATAAGAGTTTGTAATGATGAGAGTTTGTATCATTATGTAATAATGATAATTATCGCGATATAATTTTCGATAAAACGATATCAAGAGGTCGATAAATGTTCGATAATATTTATGCGTCAAAAATGCGGAACGAAACTCATTTAAACCGCGCGCGCCACACAGAGCATTTATCCGCTCGGCTCAAAGTCCAAACGGCAGTGCATTGAGCGGAGCGCGAGCTCACGCAGACGCGCCTCTGATCGTTTTGCTCACGAGATCCAGTGAGAAGCACTTGAGTTCAGCGAAGAACACAAATGTCAAGTTTAAACCAGTTTAAAGGCAGATTAAACTCCGCTGACAAACAGTAGAAACACTGCGTGCAACGATACAGTCAGAATCTGAATTGATACTGAATCCATTTAGCCTACCATGGATTTACTGTAAGGTTAGCCTGGTAATATTAACTGCACCATGAAATGGGATACATATTGAATTGTATAATATTATTAATGTTGACAATGTATTATGACTAATATAAGTACAGTATTTAATAATGTATTTAGCTGTCAGGCTATTGTTTTTCATTCAAAAAATACAGAAACCATAAAGTTATGCCATGATAGTGAGGAGCTAAGTTATAGGCTATACCTGGTTTTATCTGTGGTTATCATGATCTAAATGCATGATACTGAATGACCAATGGTTAATTTGAATGCAACTCAAACAGTCAGAATATTACTTTTTACCAAATAAAAATGTGGTTGTTACATAAGAAAAAAAAAAGTTGAAAAAAATAAAATCGCCCAGCCCTACTTGCAAGTTTTCTCTCTCCCGAGTCGGTGTCATCGTTTTTAACCCCGATGTTACCCACCAGCCATCATAAATAATGAATAATTTTTTATTAGGCAGCCCTGGTGGGTATGGAATGTGTGTGAGGAGCGACTCTCTGAGGAGGGTCGCAGCGCTGCCAGTTCGGTTGTTCCCGCTGGTGGCCACAGATTTATATACATATATGTTTTTCCCGATATAAAGATAATGGGAAAATAAAAATATGTCTGTTCTTCTGGACGCTCCGCTTTCAAGAAAACTATGAAATAATCCATTCAGCGGTGTTCCAGAGGTTTCTTCCTCACCAATGTTCCTGAGACTGCTGGACGAGAGCAGTCTCGGCCTATTAAGCTCCTCGCAGCACAAGGTGCAAACAGAACAGTCTATAGGCAGTTAGAGAAATGCAAGATCTGAGGACTGTTTTATCTCTAAAAAAGCTTGGACAAAGGAGAAGCCCTGACGCTGAGGCGGTCAGGCTTCTAAGGGTGGTCCGCTCTGGGGTAGGGACGGTTTTGAGAAATCGTTTCTCCTCAGTGTCCTTTGGGGCGCGACTCTCTGAGGAGGGTCGCAGCACTGATGGTTCGGTTTCCCTGCTGGTTCGCCGTTTCAGGGCACCAAGGTCTCAGTGTCCCCAAACGAGCCTTAAAAAAGAGCAGTCAGTTCAGTTTCCCTGCCGGTTCGCCGTTTCAGGGCGCCGAGGTGCCTGCTTTATCCAACAGTCCTCCGAGGAGGGTCGTAGGAACTAAGCTAGTGAAGAGATAGGCAGATCTGAGGACTGTCATCATCTCTAATAAAGCTTAGACAAGAAAATGAGGCTATCAGGCTTCTGAGGGCTCCTCCGGGGCAGGGACGATTTTGAGAAATCGTTTCTCCCTGGCAACCTCTGGGGTGCGACTCTCTGAGGAGGGTCGCAGCGCTGCCAGTTCGGTTGTTTCCTGCCGGTTCGCCGTTCAGGACACCGAGGTGTCAGCGTCCCCATACGATCCTCCGAGGAGGGTCGTAGAGCGGTCAGTTCGGTTGCTTCCTGTCGGTTCGCTGCTTCAGGGCACCGAAATGATTGTTCAAGCAAATCCAGAGGCCAGTCTTGAGAGACTGGTTCCCCTAGTAGAATTTCTGGCAGCGTGAAAACTACTGCCACACATTTCTCAGTGGGTCCTGCACACTATAGAAAAGGGTTTCAGAATTCAGTTCGGTTCTTGTCCGCCCAGATTTCTAGGCGTCCTCCTCGTAGTGGTGGACCCGAGCAGGCTTTGGTTATGGAACAGGAAGTATTGACACTTCTGTAAAAGGAGCTGTAGAAGGGATTCCTCCTCCCAGCAGACAGCCATTACTTCATTGTTTCTGAAAGAGGATGAGGTGTTGCGCCCTACTCTGGACCTGTGTCAATTAAACAGCTGGATTCAGAATCTTAAGTTCAGTATGCTTAAATATGATTGTGTCACAGATTCAGTCCGAGGACTGGTTTCTCTCAATAAACTTAAGGGACGCTTACTTATCTCATGATGAAGGTCACGCGGCTTTGCCTTCGTGCTTCGGTCTTGAGGAAGAACCTTGGTTCCTCGCCCAGGCCCATTGTTGCAGGCTTCTTGTCGACGCATAATGTTCTCGACGGATGCTTCCCTCACAAGTTGGGGGATATATCTAGGCCAGTTACTCACTGTAAAGCATTTTTTAGACTGGTGTCTCTCATGGCAGCTGTGTCCAACGTAGTTACTTTTGGCCTTTTGTACATGAGACCCATGCAGTGATGGCTCAGGACCAAGGGGTTTTTTTCGAGGAGAAAAACGTTTCGCATGATCAAGGTCACGCGGCTTTGCCTTCGTGCTTTGTCATGTCGAAGAGCCTTGGTCTCTCGCCCAAGCCCAGTTTTTGGGGCTTCTTGTCGACGCATAATGCTATCGACGGATGCTTCCCTGAAAAGATGGGGGTGATCATGAGTGGTTGCTCGGCGGATGGTACTTGGCAGGACCATCTACCTTTTAGCACATAATTGGCTAAAAGTGATGGCGGTATTCCCGAAAATCTCAATACTTCCTGCCAGACCCTAGAGGTCACTATGTGTTTGTCCTTTCGGATAAAACTCTGATGGTCTCGTATATCGGAGCAGATATCCTGTTGAGGCAGGGGCTGAGGCCCAGGGAATGAAGACTCACCCCCGAGGTGGTGGAGTTTCTTAGGGAGAACTAAAGTCAAACTAAAGTCAGTCAACATTTCACATCGTTGGTACAACGCATTGCTCTATTTGGTTCTTCCTCACACATCCAGCTCTGCTTGGACTGGATGTGATGTATTAGGTGTGGTTAACACTACACTGGTACGCATTTCCCGATATCTTTGCTCCTGGGAGTTCACCCTCATTTGGAGTTTGGATACTGTGGCTTGGCCTCTGAGGGGGCCCGGCTCATAGAATCCCGTCTCTCGACTGAGGTCGTTGAGACCATTCTCCAATCCAGAGCTCCTTCCACGAGAGAAACTATATGCATTGAAATGGAAATTATTCTCCATCTGGTGTGGCGAACATCACCAAGATCCTGTTAACTGCCCTGTTGGTACAGTTCTTGATTTCTTGCAAGACCGTTTCTCTGCTGGATTATCTCCTTCTACCTTAAAGGTTTACGTGGCGGCTATATCGGCCTACCACACCCCTCTGGGGGTTACTTCTATCGGGACAGATCCTCTAATTAGTTTTTCTCAGTGGTACATGAGGTTGAAACCTGCACTGCACTTAGAGCACCAGCTTGGGATTTGCCCATTGTACTTGAGGGTCTGGCTTTGGCTCCCTTTGAGCCCATTGAAGAGGTTTCAGAAAAATTCCTCACTTTGAGAACATTTCTCCTTGCGGTTTCATTTACCGGAGATTAGGAGATTTGCATGCCCTGTCGGTTGCTCCTTTATGCCTGGAATCTGCACCGGGTATGGTGAAAGCATTTCTATACCCTAGACCGGGTTATACTCCTTAGGTCCCAGTTAATTTTTCTTATAGTGCTGCAGGCCTTTTATCCTCCACCTTTTAATACCCCAGATCAGGAACGACTGAACCTGTTATGTCCAGTTCGGGCATTAGATGCCTACGTTCACAGAGCTGCCCTGTGGCGTAACTTTGAACAATTATTTGTCTGCTTTGGGTCACTCAAGAAAGAGTCCCCTGCATCTAAACAGGTTATGAGCAAATGGATAGTCGAGGCTATATTATTAGCTTATGAAGCGGCTGAACAGCTTTCACCTATGGCTGTTCGGGCCCATTCTACTAGAAGTATGGCGGCCTCTACGGCCTTTATTCCGAGTGTTTCCCTTCTCGATTTTTGTAATGCGGCAGGATGTTCTCTCTGCATACATTTGTCAGATTTTATGACCTTGGCCTCTCCACTCCTGGGGCTAGGTTGCTTGCTTCTTAGTGTGTGCAAGGACTTCACACAGAACGGGCATTTCTCAGCATGGCGTAGTGGGTATGGGGTTCCCATCGCGTTTGACAACGCAGCTCGAAGTTCCCTTGAAAGGGAACGTCTCAGGTTACGTATGTCACCTGACGTCCTACTCTCTCATTGGATTGATTGTACAGACGCTTCACGACGCAATCACGCAGAGCGTTCCCATCGCGTTTGACAGCGCAGCTCTCGTTCCCTCTCAGGGAACCAGGGTTACATACGTAACCTGAGACGTTTTCTTATAATGTTTTTTTTTTTTTTTATTCACCAAGCGCATTAGGACTTCCATAGAATACAGCCTGAATATAATTGCTTCCAGAAATTATTTTTGGGGGTGCTAACGGGGAGCTTTGTTGTTTCTTGGGGGCTTTCATTCTAGCCCCTCCCTAGCACCGCCCATGCATATGCCTATCCGTTAACGAGCATTTCTTCATAAATATTCAAAATTTTGATAAATGCATTATGCATTTGTGGCATTATATATGGCATTATGCATAGTAGAACTTTATGTAGGCCTACACAATTAGGAACGGATATTGGGTTCTACCCAAAGTCAAGCAACATAATAGAAATGTAAAAGTAATGAGTAACATAAAAAATTACTTTCCAAATTGGGGTAACTAAGTAAAGTAATGGATTACTTATTTTAAGAAGTAACAAGTAACACATCACACCACTTTTTAAAAGTAACTTCCCCATCACTGTTTGCAAAGCCGTGGCAGTGACAAGCGCCTCTCACTGCTCTGCTCCTCCGCTTCTGCTGCTTTCAGTTACGTCATGCTGGCTCTGAACAAAATTGCGCTGTGGAAATGCGTTGGCCTTGTACTTTTTCAAGATGGCAGAACTACATGAAAGCCTCCGTGGACCTACCAGTCCCATGTAAAGATAATAAATTCCTCGTTTGCAAGGATAAGTCAAATAATTGGCAGAGGTATTTGTACACCATTGAGGATATATTTATGAATAAAAATATTGATTCTAAATAATAAAATACATAAAGTACACATTGTCCCTTTAAGAAAACAATTAAAAGAACATTTAACATGAAATCTTACCAGTGCGATTATAGTGGCCCCAGCTCCAGCACAGGTAACAATATAAAGATGGTAGGACAAATAAAACTGCAATGAAATTTTATGAAATCCATTACTAGCATTACTATGAAAAAAGATAACTAACACAAGACACACAAAATGTCATATACTCATTTAAAATAAAATTACATTGCTGGCGAAATTTGCCTTTTTCTTTAAAAAGAAACATTCCTTAAGGCGCCACACAAATGTCAAGCTTTTACACTTTACTATGAATCCTACTTTATAGTCTCTTTTTGCTGTGAAAACTTTAATGATTTTTATGAAGTAAATTTGATAAACAACTTCATGTTAAAAATGTATACTTTATCAAATGATGCAACAGGTTTCTAAGGAATGTACATTCCTCCTGTACATATACTGTATCATTTTTACATCTCTTAAAGGAGTAGTTCACTTTTAAAAAAAACTTTTGCTGATAATTTACTCACCCCCATGTCATCCAAGATGTCCATGTCTTTCTTTCTTCAGTCGAAAAAAAAAATTAAGGTTTTCCGAAGGAATCTTTTCCCGAGTCAATTAGTTCATTTCATTCGTTGAATGAACCAAATGATACGAAAAAAAAATCGTTCATTTTGATAAACGAGTTTGAACAGGAGAGTCACGAATGCACATCACAGAACAGAGAAAGGCGACCATTTGAGCTTATAAAACTTAAACTTTTTTTTCTTATTTTAAAATGAGTGATCGTTTTGCTTGATAAGACCCTTATTCATCGGCTGGAATCGTTTAAAGCCCTTTGAACAGTTTGCCGTTTGCACTGAAACTGTCTTTTGGACCTTGAACCGTTTGGTTACCAGTAAAGTGCATTATATGGAGAAAAATCCTGGAATGTTTTCATCAAAAATGTCTCGGTTACGTATGATAACCATCGTTCCCTGAGTAGGAGGAGGAGTTTTCAATGAATTGGGATCACGCTAGGGAGACTAATTGCCTAGCCTGGTTCAACCAGACTCTAGTACATTTCATTTGCACATAGAGTCTGGAACTGCACCATTGAGAAACGTTTCCTTCCTTGTAGGCGGGTTCACTATTAAAGTTCAAATCTATTGGATCTGCCCAAAGTCACTCACGATCTGCCATAGCCAATCGCTAACGGTAACGGGGTGTCGTGAGTGACGTATGTCACACGCCGAAATGGCTGGAAACAACAAGTCCGAATGATCAGAGGATTATGTTTACAATAGGATTTCAGTCAACGAGCGCTGCAGGTTTTGTTAATCTAGGAACAATTATTAATTCGAAATTTATTTTTGACACGAAGGACAGTGATATATTCATTCAACGGTGGAAGCTGTGTCTAATCATTATAAATACGCAGCTGAGGTCGTTTTCTGATCTGCCGCAAATGCTGTAGCTGCTACAGTGAATGATCAGTCTTGTCTCTATCTGCAGATGTGTAATAAACAACAATTTTTCATATTACGTCTTATTGTTTCTTAATTACCTTAATTATGGTCTTCAAAGTATGTGTTTGTACACTTTTATGTGGCATTTAGTTTTTTTTAGTAAAACAAATCAACCATTGCCATCTAAAACTGAAAATCAAATATCTTCAAAGTATGGTTTTTCACATTTTTATTTATGACAATTATTTTTAAAAAATCACAACCAATTTGTATGATTTACAACATGTAAAACTGATACACCAACCTCCTGCACGAGTGCACAAAGGGGCTCAAAATGTTCAATTCATCACAAGAATCAGTAAATATACAGTTGGGAATATGAGCGACTGACATGACTCCTGAGCGGATCTTCAACAATAGTTTAGCAGCCAGGACTCGGGGCTTCCGAACACCGCGAACACCAGGCTAAACCGTCTGTCCAAAATGTCACCGTCATCGTGCACGAGCTGCCCAGCACAAACTTCCAAACTTTCTGCCTCCTTCACTTGGTCCTCAGTTGTGCAACAAGAGGTGAGACGATAACAATCCGGCTTTAAATTCTGTATATTCGGCAGTTTCTTTTCCAACAACGGACCGAATAGCTTTTCTCACGTCTTTCTCCGCTGCCATTACTGAACTCAAACCGACGCGCTTACATCAACGTCATCTTTCTCAGCCATCTTTTTTTTTTTTTTTTTTTTTTACTGAAGTAAAATGAAATTGAGCGGAAGTGCGTAGGAGGGCGCAGCCAGGCTACTAATTGCCTTCGAATGAATTAAAAACGAGCCAATGAATATTGGCAGGCGGGATTTTCAATCCGCGTCCCACCTATCAGTGCGGGTATAAAATGGAAGCAAACACACATACCTTTGCTTTACGCTGAGGAGCCGGATGGTGTCCAGTCCTTGCGAAGGTACAGCAAGCATGGCGAGGGAACGAGACGTCTCCATTCCCTACTCAAGGAACGAGGGTTACCATACGTAACCGAGACGTTCCTTTTCGTCTGGGAACTCCTACGTCACGTCGGAGGAGTTTCCAACGAATTGGGATCCCAAATAAATAGTGCTGTAGCGGCGCGTTGATGATTCGACGTCAAAATTGCGTCGACGTCATATTTTTGCGTCGACGCTTCTTTATTTATTTTTTGCATGTTCCCGGTGGTACAGCTTGCCACACACACGTGGGAGACCGAAACATTGCAGAATAGAGGACGAAGGCAACTAGAAGTGAATGTGCTATCCATTAAATGAATCACACACAGTAAACAAACCCTTAAGAAAAAAAACTTTGCAATTTAGACGCGCAAACTGGGTGCCGGTGTGGTGAGACGTACAAGCTCGGGCAGATTCGGCTTGAAGTTGTACCTGGACGCGGCGCCGGGCGCGCTGTTACAAAAAAAAGCGTACACACAGCCAGCCACAGTCTTCCTGGTCTTCCGCACCCAACGCGTCATTTTTGCCGTGCGCACATTCGCGCTCGTGCGGACGTGTCGAGTATAAACAAGGCTTTACTCCGTGTCCTTAGCATGCGCTCTGATCAGTAGGTGCACAAACCTCTCCCGATTCATCTCCAGCAGTAGAAGCCTCCGATCACACCATTAACTCCGCCTCCGTTTCCCTCCTCAGCTGATATTAATATTTAAACATTCTCTCTGATAAAAAAATGTTTGTAAAAATATTTTTATAACACGGTTTTGGCGGTTGTAGAGTTATAATGATGGTGTTCAAATACATAACATTAGACTAACGTTAGCCAGCTTATAGTATCTTGATTCAGTATGCTAGTATTTATTTGAGATATTTTTTTTTATTAATTGAGCAGCAGAAAAAATATTCTTTATATTAGTTGTCCGATTAGTCGACTAATCGATAAAATAATCGCCCAACTAATCGTTTAGTTAATAATCGTTTACCCCAGCACTACAAATAAAACGCCATGATGCTGGCCCCAGTGATGCGCGGGTCAATGTATAAACAACCCGCAACTGACCGACGTTTTCAGCTACCCGCTCGCAACTCGGACCGCAAAAAAAGTAAAAAAAAAAACATTGTACCCAACCCGCTTCCTGACCGCATTTTTTTAAATGCTCATCGGAGCGTTATTGGGCCATAGACGTGTAACAACACAGCATCGCAAGAAGACGAAGGCCTACACATAACAAAGGCAAAGCCACCACTTTGGTCATCATCTTTCATTATTTCAGCAAATGTCTCCCACACTTTTACTCTTTCTATTTGTGTATTTGTGGAGCTTCCCCTCCCCAGTCTTCACCTTTTCTCTTGTCGCCTCCATCTCTCTGCAGACTGTAGTGATCATCGTAGACATGGCCGGTTCGTGAACGAATCGTTCTTTTGAACTGGTTCTTTTTAGTGAACCGGTCGAACCGGTACACTTGAACTGAATCGTTCGAAACAGTTCGCGTCTTGCGTCAGTGCTGATCCACAAGTTACTAAAGTTACTCACTTTCAGACATGCCTGACAGTCGCCTCCGAATCGAAATAAATCAATATCCTGAATTATATTTTACTCCAGTAACTCCAACAGTTCACTGAACCGAGACATGTTGGTGCCACTGTTGAGAGAAGTGATAAGCACGAGCAGCTGATACTGCGCATAGATACTGCGTATACCGAACGCACAGGGACAGCGGTTCTCGAATCACTAGTATAGAACCGAGAACTGTTTAGACTGAGCTTGTGTGTTATCTTCGTGCCAGTTATTCAGCCAATAAAGTGTAGGGCTGTATATTTCATCAAAAATTGTGTCTAGTACTAAATACAAATGTTTAATTGGCATCTTTTTTCAAACGACCCGACCGACCGCGACCCGAATATCATTAAAAACATTTTTGGATGACCCGTAACTGCGGGTAACCGCGGGTGACCGTTTCGGGTGATCATTTCGGATCAACCCGCGCATCACTGGCTGGCCCCTTCCAGCGCCCAGCTAAGCTGCCCACCAAGCAGTTTCTCAGTTTCTTTCGGGCAGGAGCTATCTAGGAGGCAATCACATTGCTGTTACGCAAGACCCGCTCAGTGGATTTGGATAACACTGGGGAAACGTGCCCAGGTAGGAGGGAACGTTGCGGAGCCCCCGGCCAGCCCGAAGGGAGGCACTGAATACACATATGAACTAGCCCGTACGGTAGTAAAACATATAGGAATCCTTGAGGTAGTCCCAGCCCGTAGGGTGTGGCGCATACTCAGCAAGGCTGACAGAGAGAGTCTGTCGAGGGGAAGACAGAGATAGCCCATAGGGTAGCAAGAATGTGGAAAAATGATCACGAGGAAGTCATCGTGAAGGTCACCCAGTCTACTAGCAACTTCTTAAGAGAGGAAATAGACCTAGCGTCATGCGGTCCGCCACGCCTAATGCCGGGGTATGATGGAGAAACTCAGAAGGTTAGCCGTTTGTTGGGGAACCAAGGAGCAAAAAGCCGCATGGATCCAGCTCATAAGGTGGAATGGTGCAGCAAGCCGACAGAACCTATTCCCTCGCGCCACTGACCGTAGCGATTAAACGGGAGGAAACCGGTTCAACACGTAAGCTATAAAATCTGGCAAATGTGTTAGGTGTCGCCCAGCCCGCAGCTCTGCAGATATCTGTCAGCGAGGCACCTTGCGCCAAAGCCCAAGAGGAAGCGACACTCCTAGTCGAGTGAGCTGTCAACCTTTGTGGGCAAGGAACGTTCCTGGGATTCATAAGCCCGGACGATAGCATCCACTAGCCAGTGGGCTAACCTCTGCTTGGAGACAGCCTTCCCCTTCTGTTGGCCTCTGTAACAGATGAAGAGCTGCTCTGAGGTCCTAAAGCTTTGTGTTCTGTCCACATAACAACGAAGTGCATGTACGGGACAGAGAAAAGCCTGGGCTGGGTCTGCTTCCTCCACGGGCAGCGCTTGCAGGTTCACTACCTGATCTACAAATGGAGTGGTAGGAACCTTGGGCATATCTCGAACGTTCCGTAATGGCAATCTTATGGTCACATAACAACGTTACAAAGAGGACATAATCAAAACGTTCTCATATGGTTCTAAGTTGGTCCTATTATAACGTTCCTTATAGGACTTAAGGGGGACGTTCCGTAATGGTAATCTTATGGTCACATAACAACTTTACAAAGAGGATGTAATCAAAACGTTCTCATATGGTTCTAAGTTGGTCATATTATAACGTTCCTTATAGGACTTTAGGGGGCGTTCCGTATGGCAGTCTTATGGTCACATAACAACTCTACAAAGAGGATGGAATCAAAACGTTCTCATATGGTTCTAAGTTGGTCATATTATAACGTTCCTTATATGACTTTAGGGGGGCGATCCGTAATGGTAATCTTATGGTCACATAACAACGTTACAAAGAGGACATAATCAAAACGTTCTCATATGGGTCTAATTTGGTCCTATTATAACATTCCTTATAGGACTTAAGGGGGATTTTCCGTAATGGTAATCTTATGGTCACATACCAACGTTACAAAGAGGATGTAATCAAAACGTTCTCATGTGGGTCTAAGTCGTCATATTATAACATTCCTTATATGACTTTTAGGGGGACGTTCCGTAATGGCAATCTTATGGTCACATAACAATGTTACAAAGAGGATGTAATCAAAACGTTCTCATATGGTTCTAAGTCGGTCATATTATAACGTTCCTTATAGGACTTTAGGGGGCGTTCCGTAATGGCAGTCTTATGGTCACATAACAACGTTACAAAGAGCATGGAATCAAAACGTTCTCATATGGTTCTAAGTTGGTCATATTATAACGTTCTTTATATGACTTTAGGGGGATGTTCCGTAATGGTAATCTTATGGTCACATAACAGAGGATGTAATCAAAACGTTCTCATATGGGTCTAAGTCGGTCATATTATAACATTCCTTATATGATTTTAGGGGGACGTTCCGTAATGGCAATCTTATGGTCACATAACAACGTTACAAAGAGGATGTAATCAAAACTTTCTCATATGGGTCTAAGTTGGTCATACAATGACGTTCTTTATGTGACTTTAGGGGGACGTTCCATGTTGGTTATTTTATGGTCACATAGCATAAAAGGGGGTGAACCTGCTAGTGTTGCGGAGCGGGCATGTAATTTTTTAGCAATCAAAAAGCATATCTAATTAATTGAAATCATATATTATGAACATTTAAGGAAACAAAATATATGTATGAAAAAAATTCCACACTAATTCTGTGTTGTGTTTTTGCTGGTAATAAATTTTTTTCATTTATCATAAACTTTTTCTAAAATAACATGCTGCACTATGATCTTTACTGTTAAAATTAAAACATTGATTATACCTTAAATTCAGTTTTGTTAAAAAACAAAAATCATGATTTATTTGGATTAGTGTTAGTGTATTATTACATTAGGACATATCTAAATTCTACTACAACAGTAATATATTTCTGTCAAGTTAAACCGAACTTTTATTTTGACGGGTTGCCGCGAAGACCTTTTGAGTTTCTGTGTGTTTATGTCATGATGATAGTTTCTCAAATGAAGCAGTAAAATGATCACAAAGTGACTTTCAGAGTGGATCTAGAGCCTGGAGAGGAAGTTCATACATTTGTCTTCATATAGGCAAAAAAACAGCGCAAGTGATGCAAACAATGGTAGGGGAAACACTGTTCGTTTCAGAGTGTGGTTGGCTAAGACTTGGCTAAGACTTGACCTGATGAGGACTGCAGCTACCAACACCTTGTGTTTCTCAAAAAAAGAATCTTGCTGAACGTTACCAGGCGACGTCCTTGACACCAGCAGGACGTTCTCAGAATGTTTTGGAAACATTGGATTTCTGAATTAAATATTGTCCCCTAAACGTTCCCAGAACATCCTGAATGTTCCCTAAAGGTCCTCCAAATAACGTCCTCAAACCCTTTAAAGAACTCTACATCATGACTGTCTGGGAACGTTGTGGGAACGTTACCATGCAACGTCCTTGACACCAGTGGAGACGTTCTCAGAACATTCTGGGAACGTAAAATTTCTAGCTGGGTAGGCCCTCTAGAACCTCCGCGTCCGGGACCAGATATGAAGTCTCCACAGATCTGGACGCAGGTGCCATAGAGTGCCCCGTCTCTGAGAAAGCAGGTCCTTCCTCAGAGGAATGGGCCAAGGAGGTGCTATCGCGAGGAGCATGAGTTCCGGGAACCAGGTCCGGTTGGGCCAGGTCCGGTTGGGCGCAACTAGCAAGACCTGCTCCTCCCTGACATTGCACTATGTCTGTGCGAGAAGGCTCACTGGGGGAAACGCATACTTGCGCAGGCCCTGGGGCCAGCTGTTTGCCAGTGCATCCGTGCCAAGGGACCCTCCGGTCAGGGAATAAAACAACTGGCAATAGGTCGTGTCCGGAGAGGCAAACATATCTATCTGAGCGGCTCTGAAGACTTGCCATATCAGCTGGACCGCCTGGGGTTGGAGGGACCATTCTCCTGGAAGGGACGGTTGCCGTGAGAGCTCGTCTGCTACACGGTTGAGTTCACCCAGGATGTGAACAGCATGAAGCGACCTCAGAAACTTCTGACTCCATAAGAGGAGATGGCGGGCGAGTCGCGACATACGGCGGGAGCGTAGACCACTTTGATGATTGATGTACGCAACGGCCGCAGTGCTGTCCGAACGGACCTGTACATGCTTGTGACGAAGCAACCCTTTGAAGCGGCACAAGGCTAATCGTACTGCTTGCAACTCTAGGCAGTTGATGTGCCAATGCAGCTGAGGCCCTGTCCACAGACCTGAGACTGCATGCCCGTTGTACGTGGCACCCCATCCGATGGCTGAGGCATCCGTGGAGACTACAGCATGCCTGGACACCTGGACTAGAGGCACTCCGGCCCGTAGAAACGCAGGGTCCGACCAAGGGACGAAGGTTTGGCGACAGTGCGGGGTAACTTTGACCCGGAACGTGCCGCTCTTCCACGCCCATCTTAGGACTCGATCGTGAAGTCCCGGTTGGCCTGAAGCCCCCAATGGCTGAGGTGCCGGAGCACCAGGTCCCTGTGATCACACAACAGATCTTGTGAGTGAGCCATTATCAGCCAGTCGTCGAGATAGTTGAGAATCTGAATGCCATGTTCTCTCATGGGAACAATGGCCACCTCCACGACCTTCGTAAAGATGCGGGGCGACAGGGCCAGTGTCGAGGCAGAATCGAGACATGAAAGTATGCATGCTTCAGGTCGATCGCTGCAAACCAATCCTGGGGACGGATGCACTCGAAGATGTGCTTCTGCGTTGCTACGCTATCGAGAGTGGTGAGGGAGTAGGAGGGAGTCAACCTCAGTCTAGCTGCCAGGCGGTTCGACCAAGATTTCGTCACCTTCTCATGCACCTTTGGGAAGAAAGGAACCGGCGCGGTGCGCTGAGTACCAGCACGGGCCGCCCCGAGATACCAATCATCAACCCGAGACGGTTCGGGACGTGGTGGAGGGTTCCACACGAGCCTGACCTTCTCGGCCGCCCGGGCGAGCATAAGTGTCATCTCCGGGTCAGGCTCGGAGAACACTACCACACCCGAAGGGGGCAGTGCAGCCGAGTCGTCATCCCCAGATCGCAACTCATCTCCCTCCGATGCTGCGATCGACATCTGGTCATCCGGAAAGGCCCCGAAGTAAACGACTGGAGCCACATGGTATGACCTAGTACACTCCTCCAAAGACCCCAGTGGCATGGCTGAAGAGGAGTGGGATGTCCGAGGGGGTCTTTCACCCGGAAGATCATTCCTCACTGTAACCTTCAGACTACCAATGAGGTTCTTCCCGAAACAGCAGACTCGTTGAGCGTGAAGATATCAAACTAATCTTTGTAGCTCATCACTCAGAGGACACTAAGTTCGGCTCCGAAGCTAAAAGCAAAGGTATGTGTGTTTGCTTCCGTTTTATACCCGCATTGATAGGCGGGACGTGGATTGCAAATTCCACATATCAATATTCATTGGCTCATTTTTAATTCACTCGAAGGCAATTAGTCTCCCTAGCGTGAATCCCAATTAGTTGGAAACTCCTCCGACGAGACGTATGAATTCCCAGACGAAAGAGAACCTTAATTTCTTTTCGACTGAAGAAAGAACGACATGGATATCTTGGATGACATGGGGGTGAGTAAATTATCAGCAAAGGTTTTTTTCTAAAAAGTGAACTACTCCTTTAAACATTTTTGTATTGTATCGTATTATATGTTTTGGCCCAACAATAAAAATGACAGAGCTTTGATCTTAAAACTAAGCATTTAAATATCATCTTAATAAGACATATTGGGAGAAATTAGAGCTGCACAATTCTGGATAAACTGAGAATCACATTTTTTTTGTTTCAAACAGAGATCACGATTCTACTGAACAGACAATTAAACAAAAAAAAAACATGTAATTTACTAGAGGTTCTGACAAAATTTTAATTGCTGCAGTCTATTTAGACTGTTGAATTAATCTGAATGAATTATTTATTCATTTTTAATTTGAATTTGAATGAATGATTCAATGACTCACTCATAAATACTTCACTTGTTTCATTACTGAACATCACAGTTTTCAGAGTTTTTGAACAAATCTCTTGAATGAATTATTCAATGACAAATACATTTGTTTAGAAGTCCTGTAACAATGTAATCTATACAACTGCTGAAGCGTCAAATTACTTTCAAAAGGTGATTTTCTGTATTTTTATCAGTGTTTATCCTAGTACTTTTGTGATACTAAAAATATTTATAACACAGAAATAATACTGTGTTGTTGAAAAGAAAAAAGGAGAAACATCCTGGAATGTTTTCCTCAAAAACCTTGATTTTTTTAAATGAAGAAAGAAAGACATGAATATCTTGGATGATGTTGCGGTGAATAAATTATCAGGACATTTTCACTAATCCTTTAATAGAGACAGGCATAATCATTGTCATTTAGGAATGAGATTATGATTTTTTTAATGATGAATCTTGCAGCTCTAGGATATAAAAAGTAGTGACAATTGATATTTACATGCATTTTATGTCGGTAGTCTGCTATACTGTTATAAAAATGTACTGTTATTTATTTAGGCCTTTATTACAATCAATCAGAATGCCATCTTATTTTTTGGCCATAGCCTACAGTATAAATAACAGAAACTGCATGTTTTTTCTGACTATTATTTCATGTCAAGCTTCAAAGGGTAACTTCCTTCCAGTACATATGATGATCTTCAGGGACAAATGAGTTAAACCTTCACCTCACTAGTATTGCAGATGTCGCTTAGTGTGGACCCACAGGCTTTACCAGGACTTGCGTTCCATGGAATGATTCCTGAAAATGTTTACATTTATTAGATACATTCATCTAAAAAGTGGTTATATAGTTACTAAACGAATGGTTATATAGTTTGCCACTGGTTGGGCTTTCAGTAAATGCCAGGGAAGGAAATGGCTAATTGTATTTATAAAAGGAAGTGTAAACTAGTTAATATTCTGTTAAAATCAAATCTTACATTGTAAATTGATGTTGATTTTGCAAATCAATATGACCAAGAATTATCTAATGATTCAATCTCAATCTTTTTTTTTTTTACCATACTGCCGCACATCGACACAGATGTTGTCCACAGAGGTGAGATTGGCAATGGGGGACTTCATGGCACCACACGTGGTCCACATGTTATAAAAGAGGAAAACAGGCACCGCAGAGAAGCCAAAGATGCCTAGCCATCCCAAACCCAGAATGTAGGTGAGGAACACAAACTTCAAAAAAGAAAGAAGAAAAAAGGTTGTTGCAGTTAGACTCGCATGATAAATATCCACTCAATAATATCGTAAT
Organism: Pimephales promelas; assembly: GCF_016745375.1. Next base: position 21,992,387 of record NW_024121100.1, read on the forward strand.
GACTAGAATAATCTCATAGTTTTAATCCTGTTTAAATCCTGCAGTGTATACAGCATGAACGTGACCCAGAATGATGACCTATTTACCGCTGAATCACCTTGGATCTGTCGCAACTAGATTATCACAATCACTCATGCGAATATACACACATGATTCCCAGCTTAAAAAACATCACAAGAGTACACATACAGTACATACAAAGACACATCCATACATGGCCTGAAGGCTCTAGCTTTACTTAATAAAAAAAGTTTCCCTTCATCTCAGTGGAATATGATTTTGTGACTTTTCATACATTATCAATCACACACAAAAAACTGGGCTTGATTCGGTTGTTCTGAAGGTATGTAAAAAAATGTTTACACTTCTGGTCTTTAGGGTCAATGACCCCACATTGAAATGAATGGGAAATGTGAAAAAAACAAAAACTAAATATATTTTCTTTATGTGTCAAAAAAACAACAACAACAACAACAACAAAAAAAGAAATCCGGCATAATAATGACAATTTTTACATAGGAAGTGAAGGCCTAGTACTAGAGCATGAAAGCAATGTATCATAAAAAAATAACATTTCATATGCAAGCTAATGGTGTAGTTGAGGATTTGTGTGGTATATGGATTCAAAAGTACTTTATATCTCCAAAAACACAGCATTAATGAATAGATGAAAAGTAAAAAAAAAAAAAATGATATTATTTGTATGATTAAAAATTTAGATTCTTTGTACAATTACTCAATCAATTGTTGGGGTCGTATAGACCCCGAAGCCCAAAAGTGTAAACAGGAAACGAAGACCAAAGATGAATCCCACTGGACATCTGCAGCAATTATAGGAATTAGGGTACACTGCACTGATCGTGCCAGGTCTGTCCTCAAGAGTTAATGTTTATGGAGGGGGGTAAATGAATTTGAATGAGCTCGTTAATGTGATAGTGTGATATTGTGGCAGCCTTGTATTGAATCTGAATCTGGCAGTATTGTATTTCATTGGTTGGGTCTATATCACAGCAGTTCGGAAATTAACTGTCTGGTGAACTAAAAGGTTAATGCTCTATCAAGTGGTGTTGGTTATGTTATGCAAACATCAAAATGTATTAGTTTATAAACCATGCACTATGGCAAAAGTGTTTGGAGGTCTTAACATAGTATTGTCCAAGAAAACGCTGGAAACTGAATCTCAATTGTATGCATGTACGTCTTTGGAGTTTTGCAGAAATCTAGGTACAGGCATTTTCTGCTGTGCCTTGTTTTGTATGTCCATGCTTGTATGTGCATGCTGGCATTACCATGGCACTGATGCAGCGTCCACACACAGTCGTCTTGAACTCGCTGTGCATCTCTTTGACAGCACTGGTGGTGTAGAAGCCCTCAGCCAACAGGATAATGCCATACAGGAAGAAGAAGCAGGCGATTCCATAGATGATATACTGCAAAATCTGAACCCTTCATAACAAAGGAAATTTCTCTATATATTGAATGTGTTAATGTGAGAGGTGGGCAACAATCCCTCAAAATTGTCAAATATTTATACGGAGAAACAGAGATTATTCAATTTCAACTCTTTAGTTCTAACTCGGATACACGAAAACAGATCAGTTTAGATTGAACGATACCAAAACATAAAGGCATGGTTTATTTAAGATCACATTTGCCTGAGTTCCTGCTTTGTATTGCTTTGTAACAATTGCAGATTTTAGGTACTGTGTTTACTGCACACTGTGTATGTGCACAGGAAGTCAAAGGCCATTTTCTCCCAGTAAAGTTCAAGTTGACATGATGGTACAGAAAGTCATAGCTGTCAACATTGAACATTGAAAATAAGGGAGTTTTCCCGGAATCCATCCCCAAAATAAGGGATTTTTTTTTACACGATTCTTACCCACAAACTTTAAAAATAAAGCACTAATCCTTAAAAGTATAAGAGTTAATAACTAGCCTAGAAACTAGTGTCATTTAAAGAAAAAAAATCTACATTTGGATTAGCGGTGTACGTGTTGCTCTTGCCTTTAAGACAACAATTTCAACTGTTATCACATCTTCCAAAACCCACAAAATAGGGAAGTGGGCTGTCTGTTTATTTCAATTACATTTATACATTTTGTGTAGTTTTAAAGAGCCTATATTTAGCCTGGTGGTGGACCGTCACTCAGAAGACACACTCTGTTGTTATTGTAGCCTATCCCATCTTTATATCCTCCTGAGGCCCAGAACGTTTTTTTCCAAAAGTTTTTTCTTCTTTTTCGTGTAATCACATTGTTAAGAGCATAAGAAACAAATAATAATAATAAAAAAAGATATTTTATTCATATGTTATATGACATTAAATTATATATAGGCAAAACTAATGGCAATATAAATCGATTATTATAATTATTATTTGTTTAAATTACATTGATATCTGAATTTATGTAAAAACCTTGACTTTCAAACATCAAAATGTAAAATGTAGGCTATTCGAGTACAAAATGACATATAAACATCGTTTCCTATTTTTTATTTATTTATTTATTTTTGCCTGGAAACGCTTTCAACACGCTTGCGTGTCGCGTGAAAAAATAAGCGTCAGTTCTATTTCTAGCATGCATGCGTTCCCTTTCGTAGTCACTCCGAGTTACGTCAGGAGTGACGGAGAATGGGGGTTTTCTCATAGAAAGCCAATCCTCTTCGAGTATTTAATAACGAGCCAATGGCATGAAAATGCCTTGGGGCTGCGGAATTTGCATAGCGTAACTTCGCCCCACCCCGTGGGTATAAAAGGAGGAAGTGAACGCAACCGCAGTATGTTTTCGCAGAGACTTCTTCACTCCCAAAGCCAGTTTCACTGAGTACAACTCTTCGAGACGAGCGTCCTCTTCAGTGTTGGTGTGATGGCAGTACCCAGCGAGATTCTGCATTGCCTGCGATCTGAGCAGTGGTCTGCCAGACTGTGCGTTTCTCCCTGGACGCCTCAGCGCTGAAAGAGTGAATTTCCTCCTCTCCATTGAAAGAGCTGCACGTGGCACGTCTTTTTAAAGACAGTTCGCCCGTGTTTTCCTGGGTGCGGTCGATTCATGTCATCTTCTGATGGTCACGATCGCTGCTCATGTGTGTCTGGGCATTCTGCATGCAGTAGCAGCGTTCGTGGATGACTCATGTTCCTTCTGAATAAGGGGAACATGATCATCTCTACACTGTGATCTAGACTCAATGATCTGATAAAAGTGAGAGTCCCCGTGTCCGCTACTCGTTCTGCTTCTTCTTAATAGAAGCTCTTCGACTCGCGGATAGGGTGATTTGACGGTGACTGTGTGGAACAGACCCCCGACGCTAGCTCCTCGGGCCACACCCACCGCTCCAGTGTCAGAGCCAGCGAGCGCCGGATTGCGGCAGGCGCATGCCTCTTCGCAGGTACCGTCTGTTTCGTTCGGCGCTCCAGAGGATGATCCGATGTCGATCGCAGCATCACAAGGCGGGCTTGATTCCTCGGGAAGTGAGGATGCGGCTGCGTTGCCTCCCTCGGGAGCGTCAGCGTCGCCGTGTCTGATCCCGAGATGACGGCCATGCTATCTCGGGTCACCGTGAGCATCGGGTGGGAGTGGAACTCCGCCCTGTGGAACTCTCGCGGTTGGTTTAATAGGGTTCAGTTAAGGGTGAAGAAGGAGACAGGGTCGGCGAATAGAGGAGCTTGTGTGTTTTTATTTTTGTATCTCTTTCCACGGCGCCTCAGCACTCTTCACATAAAACTCAGAAATAAAACAAACACTAAATCATAAACTCTTTCCCGCTGTACACAGGTTTTTTTTTCAGGTTTCCCGGGCTCAGACTCGTCCCGCTGATCACAGCCACACACAAGCTCCCAGTTCTCTCTCCTCCTCTCTCCCAGTCTGCGGCTTTTACGGTCTCCCCACTCCAATCACTGCAAATAGACACAACTGTTCATCATTTGCACTTGACCAACTTACTCTCCGCGCAGCTCATTGACTCGTCTCTCACTACAGACGCCGCGAAAACCACGCCCCCCTACCACATACCCCCACCGCCCGACTCAGGCCGGGGAACCGTCCGGCTTGCAGCCCCCCCCCCCTCCTCCTGGAGAGTAAGTCGGCCACCGCCATCTGCGTCCCCGGCCTGTGGACCACCTGAAACTTAAAAGATTGTAACGCCAAATACCACCGGGTGATCCGCGCGTTGGTATCTTTCATGCGGTGGAGCCATTGGAGGGGCGCGTGGTCCGAACACAGGGTGAACTCCCGGCCCAGGAGGTAGTAGCGGAGGGTGAGGACAGCCCACTGGATGGCCAAACACTCCTTCTCAATGGTGCTGTACATCGTCTCTCTCTTCGAAAGCTTCTGACTGATGTACAGCACCGGCCGTTCTCCCCCCCCACCTCCTGGGACAGGACCGCGCCCAAACCCTGTCCGACGCGTCCGTCTGTAGGATGAAAGGGAGAGAAAAGTCAGGAGCATGCAAAAGCGGGCCGCCACACAGAGCAGCCTTTATCTGGGTAAAAGCCCGCTGGCATTGCTCCGTCCACTGAACCGTATCTGGAGCGCCCTTTTTAGTTAGGTCAGTCAGCGGGCTAGCGAGGTCCGAATAGTTAGGTACAAACCGTCTATAATATCCCGCCAGCCCCAGGAACTGCCTAACCTCCTTTTTGGTCTTCGGACTTGGACAGGTTGCAACTGCAGCTGTCTTATCAATTTGGGGACGCACCTGTCCATGTCCCAAGTGGAACCCCAGGTACTTTACTTCCACCCGCCCAATTGCACACTTCTTCGGGTTGGCCGTGAGCCCAGCTCTTCTCAGCGTTTTCAGGACAGCACGCAAATACTGCATATGACGTTGCCAATCATTACTATAGATGATGATGTCATCCAAGTAAGCAGCGGCATATGCAGCATGCGGCCGCTGAAAAGTCGCCGGTGCCCCGAACAACCCGAACGGAAGCGTGACAAATTAGTGTAATCCAAACGGCGTGGTAAAAGCTGTTTTTTCTTTGGATATTGGAGATAAGGGGATCTGCCAATAGTCCTTTGTCAAATCCAGTGTCGAATAAAATCGAGCGGAACCAAGCCGATCAAGCAATTCGTCAATCCTCGGCATTGGATAAGCATCAAACTTAGACACCGCGTTCACCTTTCTATAATCCACACAGAAACGAACCGAGCCGTCAGGTTTCGGGACTAAAACTATCGGGCTCGCCCAGTCACTGTTGGATTCTTCTATTACCCCCAGGTCCAGCATCGTCTCTAATTCGGCTTGAACCACTTTTTTGTGTTCTGGTAAACGATACGGGCGGCAACGTACTACGGCCCCCGGATCAGTCTCAACGTGGTGCTGAATGAGATTCGTTCGGCCAGGTAGGGGCGAGAACATATCTGCAAACTCTGCTTGTAAATTCTTAATGTCAGTGAGCTGCGAGGGTGAGAGGTGGTCGCCAGAGGGAGCCAGAGCGAAGGAATGGGGTTTGATATTCACTTCTGGCCCGAGGTCCTCCTCTCCACCTACCACCGTCGCCAGCATCACTGCCTCAGCCTCAACCCATTTTTTTAGCAGGTTGAGGTGGTAAATCTGACGTCCCCCGCCCCTATCTGTTCGAACTACCTCATAGTTGAGATTCCCAACCCGCCGTGTGACCTCAAAGGGCCCTTGCCACTTTGCGAGCAATTTCAAACTGGACGTGGGAAGTAATACAAGGACCTTATCTCCCGGTGCAAATTGACGAAGTCTAGCCCCCCTATTATATTGCTGCCTCTGTCTGTCCTGGGCCTGTAACAAATTCTCCAAAGATAGCCGCCCCAAAGTGTGAAGTTTCGTTCTCAGGTCCAGGACATACTGAATTTCGTTTTTGCTAGCGGATGGTCCGTCCTCCCAAGTCTCTTTCAGTACATCCAACACCCCACGGGGTTGACGACCGAAAAGAAGCTCGAAAGGGGAAAACCCTGTGGAGGCTTGGGGGACTTCGCGTATAGCAAACAACAGGGGTTCTAGCCACTTATCCTAATTTTTGGCGTCTTCGTGAAAGAACTTAGGAATCATGGCTTTTAACTTCCGATTAAACCGTTCGACCAGATCGTCCGTTTGTGGGTGATAGACGCTGGTGCGAATCGATTTAATGCCTAACAACATGTAAAGTTCGCGGATTGTCCTTGACATAAACGCCGTGCCCTGATCGGTGAGGATCTCTTTCGGGATCCCCACCCGGGAGATTAATGAAAACAGCGCGCTTGCAACACTCTTAGCTGAGATATTGCGAAGCGGAACTGCCTCCGGGTATCGTGTTGCGTAGTCTACTAAGACTAGCACAAAACGATGCCCTCGTGCTGACCGTTCTAATGGCCCGGTGAGGTCCATGCCAATTCGCTCGAAGGGGACCTGCATCAGTGGAAGGGGGCACAAGGGTGCTTTTGGAGTGGCCGGTGGATTAACCAACTGACATGCGACAAGACGCGCACCACCTGCGCACGTTCTCGTGAATGCCCGGCCAAGAGAATCGGGCCATGAGACGGTTTAGTGTCGCCGTTTGCCCTAAATGACCGGCCATCGGATTACAGTGAGCCGCCTGGAAAAGCATTTCCCGACGGCTCTTTGGTACTAATAACTGGGTTGTATCTTCTTTTGTCTGGGCGTCTCGGGCCACCCGATACAACCTATCTTTAATTATGCAAAAATAGGGGTAAGAGAGCGGTTGGTGCGGGTGGAGTAGCTGTCCGTCGATGGACTGGACCTTATCAAACGCATGTTTGAGCGTCTCGTCCTGGGACTGCTCCAAGGGAAAATCATCACGCTCAGAGAGAATATTTCCCTCTGACGCGCTCTGTTCCCCGGCCGCAGTGCCCAGAGGTCCCGGTACAGCATCTCCCACCTGCACCATCGTTGTCTTCCCCTGCTGCTTTTCCCCCCGAGCGGCACTCGCACATAAAAATTTCAACAAATTCATAAAGCCCGGCCAATCCGTACCCAAAATTAGCGGATGCCGGAGGTGCGGGTTAACTCTCACCTCTACACCATGCTTTTGGCCCCTGAATAAAATTTTTACCGGCATTAAGGGATAACTCACCACGACCCCGTGCACACACCGTACTTTAACCATGCGGCTGTTATCCATTGCCCCAGATCGAATCAGGCTTTGATGAATCAAGATTTGGTTACATCCTGAATCCACCAAAGCCTGATAAGTACCCCCCTTGATACTCACGGGTATCTGGTACAAGCCAGCTTGATCGGGGGCGGCCCGTGGCGTGTCGGGGACCCGGACCAGCGTCCCCACCTCCATGACCGGACACCGATCGATAAAGTGGCCCGGGTCCCCACAGCGCCAACAGGCCGGCCCAGGCTTTCCCGCTGTCCCAGCGGCGGGAAGTGGGGCAAGGGATTGGTGTGGGGAGAGCGCAACGACCGGAGCCGGGGAGGGGAATTCCCTGACAGGTGTCCCCCTCTCCGTCATCCTCCCGGCCGACGGGGAGTCCCTCTGCCCGCCGGGTCTCCATCGTGGCGCGAGCCTGGACGCCGGCCCACCCCGAGACCTGGGAGAAGGGATAGGTTTTGCAGAGGGGGACGAGAGACTGGGGAGGGGGAAAAAAAAGAGTGGGAGAGAGAGGCAGATGGGAGGGGTTCGCCGACCCCTGAGCACGCCACCATGTGATCTTCCGCCAGTTGGATGGCCTGGTCCAGCGACGTCGGACGGTGGCACTCGACCCATTGAGCTCTTTTCTTGGGAAGCCTCGTGATGAACTGCTCCAGTACCACCTGGTCGATGATTGTCTCGACGTCACTTCCCTCGGCCATCAACCATTTACGGCAGGAGTCCCAGAGCTGTTGCGCCATCACGAAGGGCCGACCGGCCTCCTCCAGAGTCAGGGAACGGAACCGCTGACGATGCTGTTCCGCCGACCCGCTGCAGAATGGCGTGCCGTAGATCTTGGTAGACCAGGAGACTGGAGACTGGCAGTTGGTGGGCGGCGAGCTGTGACTCCCCGGATAGGAGTTGGATGAGTCGCAGCGGCCAGTCTGTTTCGGGCCCCCCCCCGGGCCTCGGCTGTCCTCTCGAACAGGTCCAGGAACGCCTCCGGTTCATCCTGGGGACCCATCCGTGACAACGAGAGCGCCGCGGCCGATGTTGTAGCGGGGGTGGCCGCAGCCCCCTGGTCGAAACAGCTCCGGAACAACTCACGGTCCTCCTGCTGTCCTTGAAGCAGCGCCTGGAAGCGCTGCTCGTGTTCTTCCTTGAAGGACAGCAGGGCTTGATGTTGTTCCCTCTGCATGGCCGCGAGTGATTGAATAATCTCTGTAAACGGCGATCCTGACGGGCTCAACATGGCGACGGCAGTCTCCTTCTTCCCGGGTTTCGGCACCAGTGTAATAAGGTTCAGTTAAGGGTGAAGAAGGAGACAAGGTTGGCGAATAGAGGAGCTTGTGTGATTTTATTTTTGTATCTCTTTCCACGGCGCCTCAGCGCTCTTCACATAAAACTCAGAAATAAAACAAACACTAAATCATAAACTCTTTCCCGCTGTACACAGCTTTTTCAGGTTTCCCGGGCTCAGACTCGTCCCACTGATCACAGCCACACACAAGCTCCCAGTTCTCTCTCCTCCTCTCTCCCAGTCTGCGGCTTTTACGGTCTCCCCGCTCCAATCACTGCAAATAGACACAGCTGTTCATCATTTGTACTTGACCGACTTACTCTCCGCGCAGCTCATTGACTCGTCTCTCACTACAGACGCCGCGAAAACCACGCCCCCCTACCACAGTTGGATAATTGGTTTTTGGGTAAAGCTGCTGCCTCACGGCCACAGCCATCCCCAATTTCCTTTTTCCCTGAGTTGCATGCGGAACTGACACGCACTTGGAGGGCCCCTTCGTCCTCCCGAGAGCGCGCTTCAGCTTTCCCACCTTTCCTCCCCTCGGCGGCCGGTTGCCCGTGGGTACGCTGGGACTCCCCCGGTGGAGCGGTCTGTTACGATGCTACTGCGTCCGCAGAGCGTGTCCTCCCGCGGTGCTCCCAGGCGCCCACCCAAAGCTCCCTTGGTCAGGTGATGGCCACCACTGTGGTCCAGGAGCGTCATCTATGACTTTTCGGCGGTGCGGTCCAGGACTTCACCCAGCAGTTTTCGACCGCCCAGGAGCAGACGGAGGCGGTTATACACTTCTGCCCCGACGGCCAGCTGCTGCCTCCACCCAGCCGTCGGTTCAGATGCCTCCGCCCTGCTCGCCGCTGAGGACGCCCCCTGCGGCTCCCTTCCCTCCCACACGGCCCCAGCAGCAGCCTTCAGCCGGTTCGCGTCGCGGAGGAGGCCACAGGTGAGCGTCACAGCCCCCTCAGGCCGCGTGCCCCGCTAACGCCAGGCGAAGCGGTGTCCCTGAGGCGGGCTGCTCAGGATAGTGTCACAGTTTTTCACAGGAGGCGGTAGCAGGGCCCCTCCTTCCCCCAGTGGAGGGCCGGCGGAGAATCTTTTGTCCCAGCTCCCCGCTGCTCACCCACGAGTGGGCAGTGCCCTGAGTTGGTGGAGAAGGACTTGACACTATCACTGAGCACACAGACAGGAATGAGTGCGCTCGACGTCCCAGGGCGTCGACCCTCTCATTCCTCTCTGTTTCTGAGGGTGCGGAAGGGAGCGTGTGTCGTCCCTCGACTACGCCACTCCCCTCCCCCTCTATCGCCAGACCCCCGGCAGAACAGACCCCCATGGAACGCTGGTCCTTCCCTGGTCTCTTCGGTTGGGGAACGGGGCTCGACTGTGCATCCGCACGGGGTAACTCCTGGGCGCATGCCGGTCTCCCCGTCCCGTTGCCCCTCCGGGGGGACGTCTGTGGTTCGCATGACCCCGCTGGTTCAGTTCCTGGGAGCTTGGCTAGAGCTCCCCGGTCTGTCCCGCTGGGTCATCAGAACAATCAGATTCGGCTACGCGATTCAGTTCGCACGGTCTCCCCCCCCCCGTTCAGGGGAGTTCGCTCCACTATGGTCGGCGGCAATGCCCCGGTCATGAGAGCGGAGATTGCGACCCTGCTGGCGAAGGGTGCAATCGAGACGGTCCCTCTAGCCGAAGTGAGGTCCGGGTTTTACAGCCCCTACTTCATTGTCCCCAAGAAGACCGGTAGGTTACGACCGATCCTGGATCTGTGCATTTTGAACCGTACTCTCCATCGACTACCGTTCAAAATGCTCACAGCCAAATGCATTTTCGAGTGCGTCCGGCCTCAGGATTGGTTTGCAGCGATTGACCTGAAGGACGCGTACTTTCATGTCTCCATTTTGCCTCGACACAGACCGTTTCTTCGGTTTGCTTTCGAGGCCAGGCATATCAGTACATGGTTCTCCCATTCGGGTTAGCTCTGTCACCTCGCGTCTTCACGAAGATCCCCTTCGCGAACACGAGGTTCGCATCCTGAACTATCTTGACGATTGGCTGATACTGGCACACTTTCGAGAACAGGTTTGCGAACACAGAGACCTGGTGCTCCGGCACCTAGCCCGTCTGGGCCTTCGGGTCAACCGGGGAAGAGGAAACTTTGCCCCGTGCAGAGGATCTCTTTTCTCGGCATGGAGATAGACTCGGTCGCCATGTCCGCGCAGCTCACGAACGAGCGCACGTACTCACTGCTGACTTGTCTTCGACAGTTCGAGGACAAGAGTGCGGTCCCACTGAAACTTTTTCAGAGGCTCCTGGGGCATATGGCATCCACAGCCACGGCAACGCCGCTCGGATTGCTTCATATGAGACTGCTTCAGCTGTGGCTTCGCGATCGAGTCCCGAGGTGGGCATGGCATTGCGGCTCGCTCCGAGTTCCAATGACTCCAGCGTGCCGCCAAACCTTCTTCCCGTGGTTGAACCTCAGCTTTTTACGGGCCGATGTCCCTCTTCAGCGAGTTTCCAGACATCTCGTTGTCTCCACGGATGCATTACCACGGGTCGGGGTGCCATGTGCAATGGGCATGCAGCCGCGGGTTCCTGGACAGGACCCAGCGCCTCATGCACATCAATTGCCTCGAGCTGCTGGCAGTACGCCTGGCCCTGCACCTCTTTCGAGCACTGCTCAGGGGTCAACACGTACTTGTCCGTTCAGACAATACCGCTACAGTAGCGTACATCAAACCACCAGGGTGGTCTACGCTCACGTCGGTTGTCGCAGCTCGCCCGCCACCTCCTGCTATGGAGTCAGAAGCACCTGAGGTCCCTTCGTGCAGTGTACATTCCAGGAGACCGGAACCTGGCGGCCGACGAGCTGTCACGGGTCCGCCCTATCTCCGGCGAATGGCGACTCCATCCCCAGACGGTCCAGCTGATTTGGGACCAGTTCGAGGAGGCACAGATAGATCTGTTCGCCTCTCGGGAAGCTCGTAAAGGACCTGCACGCATTTTCCGTTGACAAAGCGTGCCTGGAGTTCGAGCCGGATTACTCTCACGTGTTCTTGAGACCCCGGCCTGGACATGTGCCCAAGGTTCCTACCACTCCCTTCCGGGACCAGGTGGTGAACCTGCAAAGCGCTGCCCCTGGAGGAGGCAGACCCAGCCTTGGCACTGCTCTGTTCGGTACGTGCGCTCCGCGCCTACGTTGACAGAATGCGGTGTTCCAGGACCTCAGACCAGCTCTTTGTCTGTTATGGGGGAGCCAGAAGGGGAAGGGGCTCTCTCAAAGCAACGGCTGTCTTACTGGATAGTGGACGCCATTGCTTTGGCTTACCTACAGCAACGTCGACCGTGCCCCCTTGGTGTGACGGCCCACTCCATTCGCAGTGTGGCTGCCTTGGGCTTTAGCGCATGGCGCCTCGCTAACAGACATCTGCAGAGCTGCAGGCTGGGCGACCAAACACCTTCGCAAGATTCTTAATCTGCGAATTGAGCCGGTGTCCTCTCGCGTACTCGCTCCTGCCAGTACTGGACCCGCTTAGGTGTCTTTGCTTGCTCGCCATTGCACTCCTCGGACTGGATAAGTGCGATATTCCTCAGTTGAGTCTTCCGTTGAAGCCCTGAGTCCTCCAGCACTCATGATGCGGGCACCACTTTGCTTGCTCTGGTGCCGGCTAGGTGCCTCCGTGTGCAAGGTTCCCTCCGGTAACTGTCAAATGTGTATTATCCACTGTAAGCCTCTCTGAGCATGTGTCTTCCCTTGGCAAGCCATATGCCACACCTGGAGCTAAGTTTTTAGCCACCCGTAGGTTGGTGCTCCAGTGATCTCCATATGTAGTCCCTAACACGGCCATATGTGTATTCTTAAGTCCTCCCTACAGTAGGCATTTGGTTGCATGTCCCTTCCGGGATATGTTTCCCAGTGTACCTTGGTATTCCTGTGTTAAAGTAGGAACTCCTGGTTATAAGGTAAGTTCAGGAGTCCAGACTTTCGCAGGGCACTGGAAGACAGCTATGAAGATGGCGGGATGGCATAGACCCCCATTCTCCGTCACTCCTGACGTAACTCGGAGTGACTATGAAAGGGAACGTCTCGGTTACGGATGTAACCCTCGTTCCCTAAGTAGGGAAAGGAGACGTTACGTCTCCTTGCCACTTCTGCTGTACCGCTGGGTAGACGCTGAGTTCAGTCTTGGCTCCTCAGCGAAACACATACTGTGGTTGCGTTCACTTCCTCCTTTTATACCCACAGGGTGGGGCGGAGTTACGCTATGCAAATTCCGCAGCCCCAAGGCATTTTCATGCCATTGGCTCGTTATTAAATACTCGAAGAGGATTGGTTCTATGCGAAACCCCCATTCTCCGTCACTCCTGACGTAATGTCTCCGTTAACATCCGTAACCGAGACGTTTTCTGTAGACGCGCGTGTCACGCGGGCAGTCTGCAAGCTCTAATCTGTTAACATTGGAGCCGAAATAAAAAC